>SNQJ01S0003946.1:145184-164649 GCA_010110895.2 Picea sitchensis | reverse complement strand
ATGAATTACAGTTGTTAATTCCAAATCATGTGTAACATAATTATGTTCATGATCCTTCAATTTACATGATTCATAACAGATGTCGTGTCTGTCTTGTGTCGATACTCCTCCCAATCCCTCTTTTCTTGCATCCACACAAACTGTAAAGTCTTTATCGGGATCCGCTACCTTTAGGATAGGTGTTGTAGTTAACAGACTTTTTAATTTATCAAAGTTGTCCTGGCACTTTTGTGACCAAACGAATTTTATTCCCTTTTTCTGTAGTGAGGTAATTGGATATGCGATCTTGGAAAATCCTTCGATAAATCTCTGGTAATAACCGGTAATTCCCATAAATGATTTGATGTCTGCTACATCCTTAGGGATAGGCCATTCCATAATGGCTTTTATCTTTTTTGGATCAACATCAATACCATCTTTGGATATTACGTGCCCTAAGTATTGTATCTTTCATTGGTAGAAGTCACATTTATCAAACTTAGCATATAGCTTATGTTCCCTTAAAGCCTGCAATACTATTTTTAGATGTTCTTCATGTTCTTCTTTTGTTTTTGAGTAAATTAGAATATCATCAATAAAAACTAGCACAAATTTATCTAGGTATTGGTTGAATATATTATTTATCAAGCACATAAAGGTTGTTGGTGCATTAGTAAGCCCAAATGGGATTACGGCAAACTCATAGTGTCAATATTGTGTTCTAAAAGTTGTTTTATTTACATCTTCATCTTTTATTCTGACTTGGTGATAACCAAACCTTAAATCTAGTTTAGAAAATATCTTTGCTCCTCCAACTTGGTCAAAGAGGTCATTAATTATGGGTAAGGGATACTTATTCTTAATTTTCATTTTATTCAGTTGTCGATAGTTAATACACAGTCTTAAAGTACCATCTTTCTTCTTAACGAATAAAATTGGTGCTCCCCAAGGCGAAACACTTGGTCTGATATATTCCTTATCCAATAGTTCTTGTAACTGAATTTTCAGTTCTGTTAATTCGGGTAGGCTCATCCTATAAGGTGCCTTAGATATCGAGGCAGATCCAGGTAGTAGATCGATAGAGAAATTCATCTCTCTCCTTGGAGGTAGTTCTGGTATTTCATCTACAAACACATCTCTGAACCCACGTAGGACTGTAAAGTCTTCTAGACTTGGTTTGCTTTCTTCCCCTAGGAGGTTACTTACCTGTATAGCATAAATTTGGCAACCTTTGTTCATACATTTCTTAAACTCCATCGCTGATATTTTCCTAACCGAAACTAGTTTTCTGATCCCTTGTATCATCCTAACTGTGTTGTTTTCATCTCTGTACACAAATGAATTTTCGTAGCAGTTTAATATCACTTCATGTTTCTCTAACCAGTCCATTCCAATGATTAAATCGTAAGATCCCAAAGGTAAAACACTCATATTTAACTTTGTACTTTGACCGTCTATGTTTAGTTTACAATCAGAAATAAAATATGTTACTCTTCTTTTGGTCCCTATTGCTAATTGTACTAACTAGGATTTAGCATGCTTTACTTTCTTTAGTTTTTTAAATTAAACTAAAGCGGAAGTAATATAACTCAAACTAGTTCCAGGGTCAATTAGTATAGAGACATTGTGGGAATGAATTCTACCTTTGACTTCCACAATAGTGGATTGATGATCTGCATGTTTTCCATCCAGAGCTGCATTGATTTTATGCATGCTTCTACCAACATCTTCGACCGTCGAAGCCTCTTGAAGGTTATGGACTGAAGTTCTTGATGTGGGATTTAAGCGTGGACAATTCCTCTTCAAGTGAGTTTCTCCACATTCCCAACACTTCAATGATTCTTTGGGACTGTCCCCAACCTTCTTGACTCCCATGTTAGCTGGTCTATTTCCCCCTTGGGAATTCTATGTATTTGAATGGTAATATTTCCTTGGAAACCTTTCGCCATATTATGAAAAGGGGTTGGTTGGAATCATTTCTTACGTTGATTCAATATGTCATGTTTCTTGTCTTTCCATGCTTTGGGAATTTCAGATCTTTGTTTGTACTGATCATAATGCATCTGAGCCTTTCTAAACAATTCATTTAAAGACTTGGGATTGTTAAATTCAATTTTATCCGTGTACGAATGTGGTAGACAACTCAAGAACCTTTGTATTTTCACTTTGTCTTCTTTGATGTATGGTACCGACCTTGACAGATCTAGAAATTTATTTATCAGGTCATCCATGGCCATTTTTCATAGTCACAGTTCATAGAATTCCTTAGTTTTTCTTTCATAATAAATTTATGATAAGTACTGCTTCTTGAAATAATTTTTAAAATCTGACCATTCCATTCATTTTTCTTTCAATACCTTGGCTAATTTCAAGTCTTACCACCAGATACTAGCTTTTCCTTTTAAGTTGTAAATGGTCATTCTAACTTTCATATTACTAGAGTAGTTATAAATCTGGAAATATTTATTTATATCCAGTAACCATGCTTCAGCCTCCTCCCCAGTCTTTGATTCTCCATCAAAGGTGGAGGGTTTTATTTTCTTGAATTCACCTTCCAGGTGATCCACTTGTTTTCTTTTCCTTCCTGTAGATGCTTTGTTTTCTGTCATGTGTGTGTGTTCGGAACAACTGTCCTCTTTTTTGGTTTCATGACCAAAATTTTTAGAGGACTTTTTGCTGACCTCTTCCTCTTTTTCATTGTCCTTGGGACTCTTCTTTTTTACTATACTGCATAGCATCATTTCGTTTATTTCCAATTGGTCTTCTTGTGCTTTCTTTAGCTTTTCATTATCTGCTTTAAACACTTGTAGTTCCATGATAAGGTTTTTCATTGTTTCCAAAACCTGGGTGGTTGAAATACCTTCATCGTTATGCTCAGGGTTTTTAGCAAGCTCTTGATCTGGATTCCCTTCATGTATGTTTTATTCTTCATTCTATGATGACATTTTTACAATAGACAATTTGTTTTTTGTTTATAACAGTAAATGTGTTTGTTAGATTCTCTTCAAGTAACAACAAAAAAAATTGAATTCTAGTGTTTCCCTGAGGTCCAAGCGTTATAACCTACAACTCTAATACCATATGCAACATACCCCAAATTTCACTAAAATTTAAATAAATAAATAAATAAAATAAAATAACATAAATGATTAGGGTAAAACACTATAAATTGTCGAATCTATCGTGACATATGAAATACTCTTTATAAATTTATGTCACTATTTATGTGCTTACTGCTACTATCCATGAAAACATACCATAGTCATCTCCCATGTTTACAACAGCCTACTCTTATTGCTATTACATTCAAGTTTCTTACTATGATTATTGTAATAAAGTTTGACTACAAAACAAAGTTGGGTTTTCATCAAACCCATACTAACCTTACTCAAAAATTATAGCAATATCCCCTTCCCATTAACATAACCTATGCCATACATAAATATCCATATTATATAGGTCACCCATATAATCTATGCTATCCATAAACAATCTATACTATATAGATCACTCATATAACCTATGTTATGCATAAACAATCCAAATTATATAGGACAAGACTTGGATTAAGGATATGACTATACTATGTTTACCATTGTATATTATAGTCTGCGCACTAGGGTAAAATCACCCCTACTAAGCATGTTCCATAGTGGTAAGTTAGAGTAACATACGACATGTCGTATAGTCTAAATATGAAGTTATATTTGCAGTCATTTATTATCGATCCAGCATTGGGTTACCTATCCACTCAACATTAACGATTTTTGAAACGAAAGTAAAGGTGGAAGCCAGGTCAAATCTGCACCTCGACCACTATTTGGTCTTGGCATTAAATCTAGGGCACATTCATTAATGGTGGACTGACCATCCTAGTACTATCTAGGCTTGTCACTATTTGAACCACCCATTGCGGCTTCGACACCTCAGAAAACCCACATGGCAAGGATGGGTTGGCATACCCCATGTTCCTCCCATCACTGAGAACTTCGGGGTGTCATTACTCTTTCGTAACTAATCTTTTGGGTCTCATTTTGCTTGGTCATTTCTCTGTTTACCCTCACGTTCGGCCCTGGAATTCGGCATTGTTACGATACTAGGCTTTGTTATGGCCTTCGGATCTGTCACGATGTTTGTCTCTGTCATGGCATTCGTCTTTGTGAAGGATCTTCACAGGCACGGTGAGTACTCTATACCCTCCTTCGACAGTTTTTAAAGGGGTTATTCTAATGTTTAGGTTTTTTGCCTTACGGTGCTGCTCTGCCCATTATTTTCTTTGCAAATACAGTATGCATCATGTGGGCTTATCTCCTCTGTCTAAACAACTTAGCGTTCTCTATGGAATAATTCCTTTGTTTGTGTATCATGTTTCTTTGTGGCATAAGGCTTGGTAACATATATTGCAGTCTCTATGGAATACCTCCCCGTATATGTATCATGCTTCTCTGTAGCATAGTTTTTGTGACATATAGTGCATTCTTTATGGAATACCTCCCCATATATGTATCGTGCTTCTTTGTAGCATAGTTTTTGTAACATATACTGCATTCTCTATGGAATACCTCTCGTATATGTATCGTGCTTCTTTGTAGCATAGTTTTGGTAACATATATTTCCTCCTCTATGAATACTTCCCGTATATGTATTCTGCTTCTCTGTAGCATAGTTTTGGTAACATATATTTCCTTCTATGTGAATACCTCCTCCGTCTGTGTATCGTGCTTCTCTGTGGCATAAGTTTTTGGTAGTTCATATACTGCATTTCTTTGTGGAATACGTCCCCGTATATGTATCGTGCTTTATGTAGCATAGTTTTGGTAACATATATTGCACTCTTTGTGAATACTTCCTCCGTATAAGTTTTTGGTATTATATATTGCGTTCTTTTTAGATTAGTTTATGTGTATAGATGAAAGTCTTTGTGGTTCAAAATATATATAAATATTTATTCGCAACATTCGTTCTCTGTGAAATGCTTCCTCCGTCTATGTATCGTGCTTCTCTGAAGTGTAAGTTGTTGGTAAAATGCATTGTGTTCTTTGAGCCCTTTGCTTGGGTGGTCGGCACAAGGTGAGATAGACTTGTAGCCTTATCTCGAGCTAAGGTGTCGGGAGGCATCGTGAATCACGAGCCCTAGGTGTGGGTTGATAAAGAATGTAGTCAAACATTTTTCAGAAAAATATTCGGACCTAGTTTTAGTCTGTGAAGACTTCATGTATTAGCTTCAGTATGTTCATTTCACATTCAAATTCGTCTTAAATCGAAATCACTATTTCTCCAACCCAATACCCATGGATAGATTACCATTGTTTAAAGGTTAATGTCTTACCTCTGTAACATTTCTCTTGATACTTCTTTCCTTAAAAATTTTATTTCTCTAATAATCTAGGTTAATTCATGAGGGTTATTACTTCTGCCATCGTTAATTTTTCGTCTGTGTAAAAATAAAAGCAATTGGGTTTTAGTTTGTGAATTGTTTATCTAGGCTAGGGTTTTACCCTCACGGCCATGAAATTCCTTCATATCTGAACATGGATTTTCCCGAAGTCCAAGTTTATTTTTATAATTCACCCATAGCCTTTATTATTATAGTTTTGCTTTCGTAAGGAGGAAATGACTTGTTGTTGCTTCTATTCTGTCAAAACATATGTTTCCCTTAATGATTATAATACTATGTTTTCCTCTATAATTATATTCTATGTATTTAGATGTTTAAGATTTCTTTAAAGAATATGTACAGGGACATTGAAACAACAAAGCTTTTATTTATCGCCATTCTTTTCTTTAAATTGATTATGTGAAAGTTTATATATGGATACGAAAATTAATGATGGGCCCCTTCTTCTTTGCGAGGGTACCCATCAGCTGGTTACAGGTCCACTCCTCCTCCTCCCGGATCATGGATAGATTTATCACAAGGATCAAAGGTGATCTTATTTCATCGGGACCCAAGATAAGTTATGTCCTTCATTTATTTTTATTTAATTTCATAAGAATTTAATTGCTAGCGAAGTTACTAAACCCTCACTTTTATTCTCTTGCGGGTTGGGAAGATCAGTGCGTTCGATTGAAGGAAGCATTTTACCATAAAAGGTATTTGAGTTCCATGTCCTTCTTTGACCAATCTATGTGCTTCCTTATAGCTATGTTTACAGTGCAAGAGGTTGTGGAGTTTTTGGGTCTATGATACTCCAACTGTAATGTTTTGAACAATGATCGATTGAATACAATGGTTACTTTTGCAAGACACTTTGAAGTCTATTGTATCACTATCTTTCTGTGTTAAGAAAGAATGTATTTAGACTGTTATTCTTTTTATCTATTCTCTGCAGTGTTTGTCTATGGATAGATTTGAATAGCAATTCAAAATATATATATTCAATGGCCAATAGGCACATAAACATAGATCTACTATTTCTTTATGTATGAGCATATATATATCTGTGTGTGTGTGTGTGTGTACAACCATCATATTTCAAATAAACAATATTTCCAGTATCATTTAACTATGATAAGCCATAGTATAACATGGTTATACAGTCCCTTAAGAACTGATTTCACTTATGTATACACAGTCAACGTATGCCTAACAAATAAAATAACCATAAATATAATATTGACAAAGGAATACAATCTAAGATACATATTTCAAAACTGATGTTGGAACACAAATGGAACAACCATGTTCCACCCAAACGTAGAACAAAACAACCAAGATCACTTGTCCTGTTGACCCCCTATCCTGACCATGAGTCCATAAGGGAAAACTGAATGATCCTCCTTAGCTATAGTCATCATCCAAAGATCATAAAATACTTTGCCTCACACTAACAGTGTTCATAACAGTAAACGGTTTTCCATTCCCAACATACTAAGCAGCGTCATGCCTCCCACATATGTTGTAAGTATATACATTCTTGTGCCTAGGTCTTTCATTCCCTCCTTGGGGAAATTCATAGATTTACAAATCCCTGATTTTTAGGGGTTGCTAGTGGTCAAATTCCACTTCTGCCACTTGTAAAAATCATCCTTGAGGTAACTCAAACATGTTACCCACTCATGGAGTCAGGGTCAGCTATTTTTAACCTGGTTTCTCCACTTGTCTTCAGGCATTAAATTTATTAAGAAAAAATCGCATACATGTGTCCAATAAAGGAGGACAGTTGGGAAAGTCAAATATTTTCCCAAAAGTCATCAAATAATTAATTACATAAACCAAAATTCCAAATTCAGATTTTTCATAATTGGCAAATAATTTCCAAATTCGAATTTTCCAAAAACAGAAATTTATTTTCAAAATTCCGCATAGAATTTAATTGTCTAAAATTTGAGGATATTACAAATTGGGGAGGAAGGAGGTTACCTTGAAAAGATTTAAATATGTGACATGTGATATTTATGGAAGACATGAAAGAAAAAAGATACAATTGGTTACTTCCCAGGTACAAGTTTGTGACTTCATGAAGGACTTCGTCAAAAAGAAACAATATTATATTCAACATATCCATGTGGCTCGATGGCAGGATGAGCATTTTAGAATATGTAGAGATACATTTCCTGTTGGTATTGTTTTATCAGTGGTTGATTTTGCTGAGAACTACACCCTTCAAGTGCAAAATGAGATTCAAATCCAATATTATCACTCAGAGAAGTTCAACAGAATGGTACATATCACATGCAGGCATGCACCAGATAGTAATGAACAACACAGAGTTATATTGAAAGAGTATCACTTCTACATAAGTGATGATCGATTTCATGACGTAGCCTACGTACAACATTGTTTTTCAATTGTTCTAAAATCACCTTAAGGAGAATAACATACATATGGATCAACATTGGATTTGGTCAGATGGTTGTGCATGTCAGTTCAAATATACTCGTGTATTTCATTGGTTATGTATGTTGCACAAAAAACTAAAGGTACCACACATTTTGAACTATTTTGAGTCTGGGCATGGAAAAGGGGAGCATGATGAAGCAGGTGCATGCATAAAAATAGCATTGCGTAGGAAACAAATGAAATTTACTACTATTTCCCTCATTCAAGATGCAAAATCCATTCTTAATGGTGTTCTTCAGTAATGGGAGAGGGAACAAGAACCTGTTAAGACCAATCACACAAGAAAGGACATGAACATAGATTTTTTTGGAGTTGGTTGATGTAGATCAATCACAGTGGTATGAATACAAAACAATCCAGGGCACTCGTGGATTTCATTCAGTTAGAACATCATACAATGCAATAGTTGAAATATGGACGAGAAAACTATCTTACTTCTATGGTCCATGTAGTAGTAATGAATGGGATTATTGTGAATCGACAGATTGGGTTGATAGATGGGATCGTGTATCACTCCTCATTGGTCAACGTATAACTATGGAATTATCCCAATTGGAGGAGGACCAATCAATTATTTCAATAGATTATGATCATGTCTCAGATCTCGTACTGCCAGATTTGTTGAATCCTTCTATTAAATTTTGAATAACTAGAATTAATGTTTTATGCTTTGGTCATTTAGTGGACTCACATTTTGGCACTCCATTTTTTTGCAGGGTACATATATGTAGTGGTTTCCCCAAGAGATAATGAATGAGGAACTAATTATTGGTTGGCACAATGCTTAGAGGGAAAGCAGACCCTCATGCATTCAGTAACAGGCTCCTAAGGCATTGAATTTCCAATTGTTATCAAAGGAGAATATATGACACAAGATGAAAGAACGCGAAATAAAGGTGGTTATGTATTTCAAGATTATAAACCAGGTCAATTTGTATACCACTTTACAAATTTAGTTATTGGTACAAACCTCCAACTACAAACAATGCCAAGTAAGAACTCGTCAAAGGTACAATATTTCTTTCCTTACTTAGAGTATGAGAAGTTAATGGAAACCGACAATATTAGAAGTGATCCCGATGGTATACTTGAATGACCATTTAGGTATGTAAAATGAATAATTTTTTCTTCATTTTGACTATTGTTAAAATATACCCATGACGTGCCTTTCTTTTCTATGCCTAGTCTTGTCTTTCCTTGCCTTGTCATCCCTTCACTTGTCTTGCCTTGTCTTTCCATCCCATCACTTTTCTTGCCTTTCCTTATCTTTCCTTAACTTGCCTTGCCTTGCCTTGCCTTGCCTTCACTTGCCTTGCCTTACCTTCAGAAATTGCACTATGCCTCATTGACCAAAACATTGGAATTCTCATGCAAGTATTTTTATATAAGAAATATGGGATACCAAGTTGTAGAATTACATGCTTAATGAATCCTTTGATTGTAATTTTTACGTATGAATCATTTGATAGCATGGAAAGTGAATGCAAGTCAAGGCATGGAAAGGAATGGCATGGCATGGCATGGCAAGGCATGGTATGGAAAGGCATGGAATGGAAAGACATGGCATGGTATGGAAAGGCATGGCATGGAAAGGCATGCAATGGTATGGAAAGGCATGGCATGGAAAAGGAAAGGCATGGAATGGAATGGCATGGCATGACATGGCATGGCATGGGATGGAAAGGCATGGTATGGAAAGACAATACATGGAAAGTGAAGGCAAGGCAAGGCATGGAAAGACATACCATATCATACCAAGGAAAGACGTGACATACCATACCATACCATACCATTTCCATTGCCAATGCATACCATACAAGGAAATGGAAAGGCAATGCATACCATTTCCATTTCCAATGCATACCATTGCCAATGCTTACCATACCATACCATTTCCAATGCATACAATGCAAGGAAATGCATACCATACCATACCATACCATACCATGCAAGGAAATGGCAAGGCAATGCATACCATACCATACCATACATTTACATTTCCATTTCTAATGCCAATGCATACCATACCATACCATTGTCAATGCATACCATACAATTAAATGGCAAGGCAATGCATACCATACCAATGCATATCATTTTCATTGACATTGCTAATGCATACCGTACAAGGCAATGCATACCATTATCATTTCCTATGCATACCATTTTCATTACCAATGCATACCATACAATGTTAAGGCAATGCATATCATTGCCAATGCATACCATACCATTGGCAATACATACCATACAAGGAAATGGTAAGAAAATGCATACCATACCATATAATTTCCATTTACATTTCCAATGTCAATGCATACCATACCATACCATTGCCAATGCATAGTATACAAGGCAATGGCAAGGCAATGCATACCATACCATTGTCAATGCATACCATACAAGGCAATGGAAAGGCAATGCATACCATTTCCATAGGCAATGCATACCATTGTCATTGCCAATGCATACCATACAAGGCAATGGCAAGGAAATGCATACCATTTCCATTGCCAAAGCATACCATACCATTACCAATGCATACCATACCATTTTCATTGCCATTGTCAATGCCAATGCATACCATACCATACCATACCATTGTCAATGCATACTATACAATGGCAAGGCAATGCATACCATTGMCATTGCCAATGCATACCATACCATACCATTGCCAATGCATGTCATACAAGGCAATGGCAAGRCAATGCATACCATRCCATACCATTATCATTGCTAATGCCAATGTATACCATACCATTTCCAATGCATACCATACAAGGTAATGGCAAGGCAATGCATACCATTTCCATTGCCAATGCATACCATACCATACCATACCATACCACTGCCAATGCATACCATACAATGGAAAGGCAATAAATACCATTGTCAATGCATACCATTGTCATTGCCAATGCATACCATACCATACCATTTCCAATGCATACCATACAATTCAATGGCAAGGAAATTCATACCATTGTCATTTCCAGTGCATACCATTGTCAATGCATATCATTTCCATTTCCAATGCATACCATACCATACCATACCATACCATACAATTTCCAATGCATACCATAAAAGGAAATGGCAAGGAAATGCATACCATACCATGTCATACCATGCAAGGCAATGGCAAGGAAATCCATACCATACCACGATACCATACCATACCATTTCCATTTCCATTTCCAATTCCAATGAATATCATACCATACCATACAATTTCCAATGCCAATGCATATCATTGTCATTGTCAATGCATACCATACCATACCTTGTAAGGAAAGGAAATGCAATGGCATACCATACCATGCAATGGCAAGGCAATGCATACCATACCATACCATGCAATGTAAGGCAAGGCCATGCAAGTCAATGGCAAGACAATTCATACCATACCATACCATTTCCAATTCATACCATACAAGGAAATGGCAAAGCAATGCATACCATACCATACCATACAAGGCAATGGCAAGGAAATGCATACCATACAAGGCAATGGCAAGGCAATACATACCATACAATGCAAGTCAATGGAAAGGAAATGCATACCATACCATACCATGCAAGGGAAGGGAAGGCATAGCATACCATACCATGCAAGGCAAGGCAATGCAAGGCATGGTAAGGCAAGACATACCATACCATACCATGCCATACCATGCAAGGAAATGGCAAGGAAAGCCATATCATACCATACCATACCATACAAGGAAATGGAAAGGCAAGGCATACTATACAATACCATACCCTACCATGCAAGACAACGACAAGGCAAGGCATACCATGGCATACCATACCATACAAGGCAATGGAAAGGCAAGGCAAGGCATACCATACCATACCATACAAGGAAATGACAAGTAAATGCATACCATAACATGGCAACACAAGGCATACCATACAATACTATACCATACCATACCATACCATGCAAGGCATACCATACCATACCATGCAAGGCAAGTCAAGGCATACCATACCATGGAAAGGAAAGGAAAGGCATACCATATCATACCATTCCAAGGCAAGGAATACCATACCATGGCAAGGAAAGACATGGCATGGCAAGGTAAGGTATGACAAGTCTTGCATGGCATGGCATGGTAAGGCAAGGAAATGCATGGCATGTCATGGCATGGTAAGGAAATGCATGGAAATGCATGGTAATGCAAGGCATGGTAAGACAAGGCATGGCATGGAAAGGCAAGGCAATGCATGGCATGGCATGGAAAGGCATGGAAAAGAAAGGAATTCAAAGGAAAGGCATGGCATGGCAAGGCATTGCAAGGGGTTTATGTCTTGAATATTGTAGGCACGACATGGATTTACAATGGCATGGAAATGGCGTGGCATGGAAAGGCATGGAAATGGCATGGAAAGGCATGGAAATGGCATGGAAATGATGTCTTCAATATTCTAGGGTCATTATGTGCCATGGCAATGATGTCTTGAATATTCTAGGGCTTGATGTCTTGAATATTCTAGGGTTTTTATGTGCCATCTTGGAAAGATACATGACAATTGTATGGCTTGGAAAGGCATGGAAATGTCATGGCATGGAAATGGAATGCCATGGCATGGCTTGGAAGGCATAAGAATGATGTCTTGAATATTATAGTGCTTGATGTCTTGAATATTCTAGGGTTGTTATGTGTCATCTTGCATTTCAACAAGAATTTGTTATCTAAACCCTAATTTATGCTTGCATTTTCATCCCCCTTTCATTTAATCATTACTTGTGTTAAGGGTTGTTATATTTATCCTGTTGTAACTTAGTTAATATCATTTATTGGCTTGGTGAGGCATGGAAATGTTATGGCATGACAATGTAAAGTTATATTTATTGTTATATATGTTAAAATGGGAAACTACATGACAAGGCATGGGAAGCTACATGACAATGGCATGGCATGGCATGGCTTGGAAAGGGATGGGAATGGCATGGCATGGAAATGACATGGCAATGGAATGGCATGGAAATGGAATTCCATGGCATGTCTTGGCAAGGCATAGCATTGGCATGATATGGCAAGCCATGGAAATGGCATGGCATGGCATGTCTTGGCAAGGCATGGAAATGGCATGTAAATGGAATGGCATGGAAAGGTTTGATAATGGCGTGGAAATGGAAATGGCATGCCATGGAATGACTTGGAAAGGAATGACAATGGCATGGCATGGAAAGGCATGGCAAGAAAATGGCATGGCAATAGCATGGCATCAACAGGTTTGGGGGATAGGGTTTGGGAGGGTCCTTTGTCTCCTTGTATGATCTAAACCAAAAATTGGGTAGGAATGTACAATAAACTCTCATAGATGGTGAAGGGAAAAGAATAATGGTTTCAAGTCTCCCTAGAGGAATTTTGGTAGCATAGCATTACTTTCTATGGTGTGTCATGAATGTAACCTCAAAAACTTTGTTTGTAGGTGGAAAATGATACCCATTCTAAGATCTAATTTCCATGTGAACACTCTCGTTATATTGATCAAAATCAATAAGTTTAGTGGACATCAGGGAAGGTTGAATAAATGTTATTAATAATTGATGGGTTTAACAAAATTTACATATACCCACTACACAATCTAAACAAATATGTGCATTAATGAGTCCTTCACTAGTCTTTTTGGCATTTATGAAGGGTTACACATAAATCAAATGATTTTATATATGCCATGCATAGAAAGAGGGTAATAATGTGTGTTCCCTAGAAAATAACATTGAACTGAAATTGTTAAGTGATTTACAATTATGTAGAAGATAAATAATAAAAATTATTTCTATAATAAATTATTGTAATATGCCATTTTTTAGGTCACAATATTTTCAAATGACCACTATTTGAGTGTGGATTGTCATTGGATTTAGATGGAGATAATTCAAGAGGTGGTACATATTATTGTTTGTGAGTTAGAATATGGATATCCACAACATTCATGCAAATAATTAAGAAGGAATGATCTATCAATGATGTAGAGATACATGGTTGATTAGCAAACAATGTTATTTGAGAACCATTAATTGCTTATGGATTTAGCACTTAGCGATCTTTTCCAGCATAAGTTATTCCTTAATGTGTAATGCAAGTATTTATAATGAATTTAGAAACAAATCAAGGGATTAATACACACAAAATTCATAAACTTTGGAATTCAAACACTTTGAAATTCATATATTCATCAACATCAAATGTAGAAACAATGAGATTCATAAAAAACGTGTCATGAAATGTATATATATACTCAACATCGTCTAAATTGTACATTTTTAACAAAATGGCAACTCGTGCCCAGTATACAAAGCGACAACAAGTGCCCTAACATAAAAGACATATATATTGTGGCCTAGATACAAAATGGCAGTAGTTGGTCAATCATTGACCATTGCCACCCTTTCCATCCTCAAGAGAATCCTGTAAATATTTATTTATTCTCTTGCTCGAGGATGCACCTCGAGATGTTGTAGGCCTAGGCATGCTTCAACACTCTAGAGACTACACAAATAATAAATAGTGTTATAAGTTTTTTTCGTCAATGAATTAATAAACAAGGAAAATGATACTTTGTAATTTAACTTAAGACAACTCACCGCATATGAAAATGTCAATCATGACGGTGTCACCCTCCTCCATGACCCCAATCTCTCTACAATTTCACCCTGCATCAGTTACAAGGATCAAGTCAAGAAATTTAAACAAATATGCGTAAAAACCAATTCATGAAACATAAAAAATTATCATCAATGCATTATCTAACTGCGAATATCTTAGGCATCGATGGAGATTCATTGGCAGATGGAGCACAAGGTTGTACAACCTGCTCTAAGAAAACCTCTATTGTGAAAGTCTTTGTCGATGGGGCCAAAAGTGGTGGTGGCGGTGTGTGGCAGACAGGTGGGATTCGAGGGACCCTCATAGGTTGTACAAGTGATTCCAATACCCTAGGCCTAGAGAATGGTAACCCAGAAGCAATGCCCAGGTGCCCAGGGTATGCAATACTACTATACCTAGCAAATATATCGATGACCTGCATACATATGAATAAAATTTAACCATTAGTACCAAATAGTAAAATTCAAAAACATAAACACAAACAATTTGAGAATTATAGGATATTTAACTTTACACATGATACTTGTGACGTTGGTGACTTTTCCATCCCAGATGGACAATCCCTGACATTGCCTGGTGCCAAATCCTGTATAAACACGAGAACATATAAAAAAAATTGAGCGTTTCATAAAATAAAGAAATGACTATGTTGAATCTATCAAATGTGATACATACCTGTGTGTATGGTGCACCCAATGAACATGTTGCCTCTATTGTTGCATTAGTGGTGGGGCTAGGAAATGACACATCCATAGGTGTAGAGGGTCTATTTTTGGAACACAACAATTGCAAAACAACATATAATCAAATATCTATATAAATACATAAAATAAAAAATAAATATATAACGATGACGAACATAAAGAGGGTTAAGATACTAACCTCCTCCATGATAAGATACTAAACTCCTCCATGAAGCTATGGTATCCACTGGGCTCTATAGTCCCATAGCATGTCTTCCCGTAGCTCGAGCATCTGTGAGGTTCACTTGGACATATGATATTTCCATGTGCCCTCTCCTCATTATACTCTCATGTGCATGGTGATGCTCCAACCCCTCTATCAATGTCACTTGCAGGCACATCCTACCGAGATAGTTCAACAAAGCTATTATGTTGCACTAGGCTATGAATCAATGATGAGATGGCTATTTGTACCTATTTCAATTTCTTTGCAACAGGAGGATGTTGGGTAGAGGGCTTAGCCCTTCACCTAGGGGGACGAGGACCTAACATGGGGTTGCGCCTGGAATTCTCTCAATCCTGTGTGGATTCTCTACCCACCCCATGGAAGTCACCAATTTCAAATTAGTTGACATGCTTACCCATAATAAACTTAGTTTGTAATTTCCTCATAAAATATAAGCGCATATCCATGTTATTGCAGGGAGGTTTATCAAAAACCATATACCACCTATCCATCTAGTTTTGACTAATCTAGGGATGGATGCACCAGTCAATGGAGATGTGTTTCATGGTCAATGCTAGTTCTTGTCAATTTCTAGAATCCCTTAAAATAGACAACATTTGTTGTTTTGAAATGCCCAGTTCTGTGACTTGGTTTCTGTCAAAACCAGTGCTATAGTACTCATACATTTGTGCCCTATAATCATAAATTGAGGTCAATTTCCCTTGGGAATTTGCAATGGACTGCACAATGATGTCCAAAGAAGTGGCCAAGGAGACTCTGCTAGGCTCTCTAGTCTCCCTTAATTTTTCAAAGGGTTCACAATATAACCAACCCCTCATCAATTTTAGTGTTTACATTGTGTGGTGGTGGTGGTTTGGGGTTTTGATCTTCTTGGTTTTCTTCTGATCGGTTTAAATTGTCTTGGGGTTCCATTGTATTATATATGTTGCAATTTAAAATCCATCACATGTAAATTATGCTCCTTTTTTATTTAAAATACACATTTTTTTTTAATTTAGTTTATTGGGAGCAAAATACTAAATTGGAATGACTAAATTGTATTAAAACTAAGAAAAATGTAACATATCTGGACACAACAGGGACTCCTCCTTTTCTTCTTCCTCTCTAGCGCCACTATATTTTCCCAATGAGAGAAACATGAGCGTGATTTTTGCACAATGGGCACAAATCGCGCTCGGACCCTTTAAATAATTTTATCGGTAAGACTGCGTGCGCGTTCTTAAGAACATGAACGCATTCTTAAGACTGGGCACGTGTTATTAAGAGCATGCACATGTTTTTAATATCATGCACGTGTTCTTAAGAACAATCTTGCATTCCTACCACTAAACCTATGTGGCAATCCACGTGGAGGTTCATCCACATCCAAACCTATAGGTATAGGAACGTGTGCGCGTTCCTAAGAACGTGCATGCATTACTGTGAGTGCACGTTCTTGTTCATTCCCTTGCCAATTTTTTGGCCACGAACTTCTTGCACTCACCCATCCCTTTAAACAATACATCTTGTTTCTACATTGCTCGCATGATTTTGGATGCTATATATCGAGTTCACTGCATCCTAATCAAATACGGTTCATTTTCCTCATGTTTCTGATTGTGTTAATATTTGGAACCAAATAGTGGCACAAAGATCCTAGGTTACTTCGGAAGGTATTCCTCAAGTATTAGTGTCATCTTACTAATATCTATAAATCACCATAAAAGATTGAAAATGATAAAGAAAAAATAGACTAAAGAGGAGAAAATAGATATAACAGGATTGTGCTCCCAGACGATGGAATTATTGCAAGGAGTGACAATTCTGGCAGCACTAGAAACCTTGAGTTGGAGAATAGATCCACTTTGTATCATGAACTCATGTAAGACTGATCCACTGAAATACGATTACTCACTCGTTGTTTATTTCATGTCTAAGTTTTTCCGATTTAGTGTGAGGGGATAAGAGATAAAACAAATCCAGAATATCGGACTATTATATGAGTAAACCACATACCGGATGGGATGCAAACCATGCTTTCTTCAAAACCTAATTAGTCAATATCGCTTCTATAATAATACTCTTTGTCAAAAGTGGGGAATGACTTCCTTCTAAAAAAACCATTTTATGTTATGTACATTCTATTATGAACAAATAATAAGTTATATATGCTTCAGTGATAAGCCCGATCTTTTTTAGAAACATTTTAAATAGTGTTAGATAACCTTTGAAAACCTAGCTTTTTATATTAATAGAATATCATATCCCCTTTAGATAAAAACTCCTTCAAAAAAAATTGGTTGGCCAAAGGCACCAAAATCTATGATCTTCCATGGCAAAGTCACAAGAAACCATTCATCCTCCCAATGCAATTAGGTAAAATTGGAACTTAAATAGTATAAATGTATATATAATGTACAAAACAAACCCATATGCTAGTTGAAAATTGGATTCTATGTCGTGAATATTGTACACTAAAAGCAATCATCATACCCATGAGGAAGATACATAGAGATCTGGTTTTTTAACAAAATGAATAGGCAAGGGGAACAACCTAGATCTATGATCAATTTTTTCATTACTTTAACTCTTTCCTGCCCTGAAGGACATCCACCTTTAAAATAAATTGGCGTAATATTTGCTTCTAAAGGATGGCTCACATCCACAAAAATCAATTCATACATCCCACAATTTTCACGCACTTCCGCTTCGACCTACAAATAAGGATAAGAAGTAATGAATTGTAGATGGGATCAATGAAATGTGCATAAAGAAACATATCAATGAATAGGCCTACCCAACAGTTGTCTATTTGAAATGTATTTTCATCAAATTGCTTTCAACCTTGTCAACCAATGTGACTATGTGGGTTTCATTAATAAAAGGAAATTATGCAAAACTCTTTGAAAGAAACAACAAATGAAGTCAACAAAAAACAAGTATGTTGCAAATGGAAAGGATAGAGATAACACAAATGCTTAAAACCTATTTTAAGAATAATTTACAAGTTACGCACGGATCAAATCTTTGCTTACCATGCCCGATATCCATGCTCTCTAGGTTTTCTCTATTTAATGTAATGAAGAGGGGTTGGAAATCTCTATGCTCCCATGAGAGGTAGAAAAGGTTTCGAACTAACAAACATGAAATTTCAAACGGTGTATTGGGATGGATCCATACTATTTCCATATTGTTAGCCTGAGATGACGAAGACCAATCTTTTATGAATAAATCCTTTGATTGCCCCATGGTAGGAATTATGTAAAGTTATTTTCATTTTTGCTTTGTCAAAGGTAGGTTAACACTAGCATTCTCAGGTTCGAGTGGGGGATAAAAGTCGGATATCCAAATAACAACATTTTCCAATTTGCTCAAATATCCACATAACAACATTTTCCAATGTGTTGTTCGGATAATCCATAGTTGGTGTCATTCCGTCATCGACATTTCGAATCCGAATCAAGATTCATCATCAGGACTAATCGTCAAATGAGAGCTAGCTGATCGTCGTCAATTAATACTTTAAATGCAAGACAATTTTTAATTTAAAAGCTATTTAATTAAGTCAGTTGTCCTAATTTCGGAATTTAATTTAATTAATGAGATTTAAATTTAATTAATGAGACTTAAATCTAGGGTTTTGAGAATAATAATTAGTATGTATAAGTATATAAAAATCTAGGTTATACAAGGCTTTTAATTATTTGTTTAGGGTTTTAGGTAATTTATTAGATTTTACTCCTAATTAATTATTTAATAGTGTTGGTATATAAGTAGTGGGGTTTGTTTGTGATTATTTTTAAGGTGATTAGGATATTAATGTCATATGATTAATAATTATTACCTAAGTGTGGAATAATAATTAGTGTGTATAAGTATATATATAAATCTAGGTTATAGGAGGATTTAATTATTTATTTGTTTTAGGGTTTTAGGTAATTAGGTTTTACTCCTAATTAATTATTTAGTGTTAGTGTATATGTAGTGGGGTTATTTGTGATTATTTTTAAGGTGATTTAGGATATTAATATCATATGATTACATATGTGTATTAATATTGAGAATCAATGCTTATTACCTAAGTGTGGATATTGTAGTTAGGTGTCAA
>SNQJ01S0003946.1:121216-132487 GCA_010110895.2 Picea sitchensis | reverse complement strand
CAATCTATTATGTCTGGACCATTCTCTATCTGGAGAATCTATGTCCACCAGCACACTGACTATCCATCTAGCTGGAAATCATCTCCAACACTAGTGGTAGTCTCTATGGCAATCAGAACAATGCCATCCAATAGAACACAATTGTGTCTATTCATAGTAGTATACAACTACTATCTAGTGGTACACAATCACTCCTAGTAGCACACAACTATTGAATAGTGACACATAGTCACAACTAGTGGAACACATCCACCACAGTAGCATACAACTATTGTCCAGAGACATACAGTCTCCACAACAATCATATCATCTGATATCAACCTGCATAACAATATGATGATAAAAACTGAGTCATCTGGTCCATTCTTCCACTCACATCTGTGAGATCTAGAAGAGAATCTTCCCTTAAAAAGTAAAACATCAGCCATGGGCTATCTGGACTATTCTTCCCAAGCATAGAAGAATATTGTCCCTGATTTATGAGCCTAGACCATTCACCTAACTCAGTCATTCCTCTGGCACTAATCATAGTGCAACCTAGAGAGAATGAGTCTGCCCTAGGGAATGCATGTCCCTAATTGTTGAACCTAGACCATTCACCTAACTGGGCCATTCTTCTGACACTAATCACAATGAAACCTAGAAAGAGTCTACCCTAGGGAATGATTGTCCTGCACCAACCTCCTATAATGGACCATTCTTCGAAACTACTCACAATTGTGAACTTTGAAAAAATGACTGCTCGAAGACGCAGATCATTATGCTTGACCACTACTCAAAGTAACCGCCAAGAAGAATGATTGTCCTAGATCATTCCCCCACACTAGCCACAAGGGGAATCATTGTTTATGGTACATCAACAATCTATCGAACCATTTTCATTACGAAAATGATTGTCCGATCTGGACCATTTTCCAAACTGGAAAATTCCTGTCCATCAGAAATCCTGGGTTACTTTCCGGACTGGAAGGAGATTGCCCAACTTGGACCATTTTCCGAACTAGCAAAAGACTTCCCATAAATCAATAACATATCAGTGATCCCTCCCAACTTGGGAGTAATATCTTCCTTTTTCCAGTAAGGAAGTCATCTCCACGAGTACCAACTTGCCCCTTAAGTACACAAACTTTTCATCTTGGAAAAAGGCTTTGCTAAAATATTTGTTATCTACTCATCTGTGGAGATATACTGGAGAACCACTTCTCCCCTCTGGAATTTATCATGGAGAAAATAATACTCGATCTCAATGTGCTTCGACCTGTCATGGAACACTGGGTTCTCTGAAAGCTCCACATAGCTCTGATTATCGTGCAATATATCACAATCGAATCCAGCACCTGATTAAACAGTCCAAAAACCAACTTACGGAGCCACACTGCTTATGTACAAGCATCACAAGCTACAATATACAATATACTTCTTATGTCATCTGCACTCCCTGCCCAATCTAAATCAATAAATCCATGCAATTGTATATCATAACCCAAATGTCCCACAAGGCAAATATCTGTCTGAGTATTCTCCAAATACATTAACGATCCAATCAATCATCGATATAGAGACAAGTCTATTGGATCAGAGTCTCTCAACTTCTTCGGATCTGTCATCATGGGATTTTACCATGGATTTGCAGTCAATCATCCCGGACTTTTGAAGAACCATTTCAATATACTTCCTCTGTCATAGGAAGTTTTCACCACGCTTTTGTTGTATATGAGAGGCTTTGCACCAAGTTTGCTTGAATCCATACAAGGTCTTCTTCCATCTGCATACAAGGGTCTCTTTCTGGTATACCTAAAAACCTTGAGGTTGCTCTACATACGTTTCTTCTTCAATTACTCTGTTGAGAAGAACAGTTTTTACATTCATCTTATGTAAACTCCAACCCATGGATATTGCAGGAGATATAATGGCTCAGGTAGAGGTATGTTTGGTTACTGGAACAAGCTATTGTCATAGTCTTCTCCCTCCTTCTGGGAGAACCCTTTATCCCTTAGTCTTGCCTTGTATATATCAATGCTCAAGTCTTTTTCACAATTTCTCACATACATTGTTCTTCGTCACAGCTTCCTTCCATTCCTTCTGCTTGACTGCTTCTAGTGGATTCAAAACTGGTTCAATCGGTTGTTCTGACTTTTCTTTCTTTTTTGGAATCTTCATGTTCTTCCTCATGTTTCTCTTCAATGTTGAAGTCCATGGAATCTTCTATATATTGCGTGCCCTTCTTTCCTGAAGGCTCCAACTTTTTCCTTCCGCTATAGGAACATAAATGTAGATGGACAACCAAGGATATTCAAGGCTTCTTTTCAAAGAAAACTTCTTCTAGACTCAAGTTGAACATGTTTTGCTTATCATGGTTGCTACTTCCAATGAAGAACATGGATAGATACTTCATGGTCTTTACGGATTCTTCTTCAATAGATCATATCATTGGGGATTAGTTCCCTCCTAATCCCAACTTCATGCCTAAATGAGAAATATGCATGCTCTTCTTTTGGAATTCTATGATCAGCTCCCTCCATCTGAGAGAGTCCATGCTTTTGTCTACTGCATCTCTCTTTGCTTTCTCCAAAGTGTCACAAACCTATTACGGTTTCCTTTTGATTCATGACTTCCTTCGAGTCTGACTCCTCTGAGTCTCTTTAAGTTTGTTTCTATTTGTTCTGATTGATGCTCGTCTGGCAGTTGTGTCATCCTTATAAACTTCATCTATGACAGCTTCCGCAAGTATTGTTCATCAAACATATTTCACAAGGGTACCTGCCTGGAACAAGAACAACAAGAAAAAACAAGAAAATCTCTCTAGAGGAAATGTTAGTTCATCTTAAGTAAAATAAGGATCTATATCAATGGTATTCATATGCAATCAAGTATTTGTTACACCTAGCAATAATAGAACCTTTCAAAGACTACTTTCTCAATTTTTGATGTAGCAACTATCACCCTTGATATATACAAATTTGAAGCTTAACAATTTAATAAAACCTGGAACCTGAAGCCTCAACTGCTATGGAGGATGCGCTTGTTCTTCTGAATGCACTAAATCCAATATTACAGCTTAGAAAATATCTCTAGTACTTTCCTTGCAAACACACTCGTGTTTTTCTAGATGATATAACTTGGATAGCATATACAAGTGCATACCTTTGGAGTCTTGTAGCATCGTCGAGCTTGTCTTCCAATCTGAAACTAGATATCATCTCGACAATAAGAGATTATATTCAATGATTAGAATAAGCTAGAAACTCTAAAATTTTAACTTTGATCACAAAATTAATTTGACCAGAAGTCAACCTTTGACTTTGACTTTGATCAGTTAACTTTTGACTTTGACTTTGACCAAAAATTCAAACCTAACATTTTTGTTAGATGAGGGTACCAAGAGGTGCGCTAGGCTAGGGAGCTCTAGGATCTCAAGGAATTAAGTCAAATTCTTCTCTAGAAGTGCACGAGCATAAGGGTTAGGGTTTGTTGCAAGTGCATAATCAAAAAACCTGGTTGTAGTTGTAACTAGTGCCATAACGAGCTTAACAAATAACTTCCCAATCTATCTTCCAGTGGTTAGACTGTCTGAAGATAGTGTGATCCCATAACATGTTAGAATAAAAGAGATGTGCTTGTTTTTCCATAGATAATATAGCAGTATTGTCACCCAACCATAGGCACGAAGCCACCCCCGAGCACCTTTAACCTTGACAGATAGAATAATTCTGGAAGCAAACCTTAAAACCAATAACCAACCAAGATAATGTATCTCTCTCCAAGGCTATCGTACCAAGCAAAGAATCCAAACCATAACCAAGTAGAACGTCCAACCAAAACCAAAAGTCAAAATCCCAATTGCAGTAGCTGCAGTTGTACTCCCTCTCCAAACTTGCACACCACCAGTGTTATGCAGTTGTGAGAATGTGAATGAAAAATGATCTCTAGCGCTCTCTTATTTATAGTTCTATTTGTCACTTTTCCAAGCCGACTTCTTATTTTAGAGGTTAACACTTATATATTAATTCTTTTCTTGATCCGACATGTCTTCTAGGGTTTCTACACATCTGTTTAGGGTTTCTCTTGCTTCCCAAAATATTCTAGTCTCATCAAAGGTTACACATAGAGGTTAATACCTCCAGCTACCATAATATCAACAAAAACCTCTACTAAAGAAACTCATCTAGTAGAATGCATTGTCATTCTCAATTCCATAACACATTTCAAATTTATAACCTATTATTAACTACATGTAAATATAAATAGACAATACTCCACTCAATGTTCATTTATTTTTTTATGGCTAGGGTTTAGAAATGAAAGGCTTGGGAGGATCTACCAAATTGCATGCCAACTTTATCAAAAAAAATGGTTGTTTCGCATTTCTTTTTAACACAAAAAAAACACTTAATTATTCCATGGCGCTTGAATTGCATGCTCTATTCATTTCTTTTATTGGTATAAAACATAATTTTTGTTGCTAACAGTGGTTAGAGGGACCATGGTATTAGGGAAACGATGATAGGGTTTAGTAGCATACCCAAGCGCCCATTTCAAATGGAAACATTCTTCTTCTTTTTTATATAATCGATGATAGTGCATCTTTATATATGAAAATATATAACCAAAAAAATTAAAACCAAAATGTATGTTGTCGTTGTGCATGCTAAAACAAAGTATGGGTATGGACGGATATGATATACAAACAGATTATCTTTCTTTAACGGGAAAATTCCCTATTATATATTTGAGGTTTAAATTGCACTTGGCTATGAGATGAGCAGGGGAGAAACAAAGTGAATGAAAGCGAGACAAAGCCATCAAAAACTGTTTGAACAATGAACAAATCTATCATATACATCAACATTAATAATAGAAATAGCATTCCTTGATCTTAAGTGATCAAAAAACCCTCTTGATATGCGCTACCACCCCAAACAATATCACTCCTTTAAATTTCTTCTCAAATCAATTGAACAGCTACAGGTACTTAGCCAAACTTACGTCGAATTCACGCCCTGAGAGCAAGGTATACTCCCAACTCCAAATGCCCACGGAAATTATGAACAAACTCTCATTAACCACCTTGCATACCACAATGCATCTCCAAATTTTTCATGCATAAAAGAATTTCAAATTTAACGCGTGTTGCACATTCACGTCATAAATGTTGTAATGACAACCTCATAAACATGCTACGCATACACCAAACCCTTCAAAATATATGTTATAACTTTATCCCATGCTACGTTGTATTGTCAGCCTTTCATTTGAGCACTTGTAACATCTAGTTCGCAAGCATCATAATAAACTATCACCTTTGAGCTCATCACCACAAAATACAACACAATATCAACTTTTATGCTATCTCCTTATAACATGCAATGATTATACATACCACTTAAACTTTACACATAAATCAACATCACCTTCAATTTAGTTTCCAAACATGTCCAGTGCATGATTCATATATCATATCATTAGGTTTATATTGCAATTGAAAACCAAATTTATGCCTTTAACCAACCATCATGCAATATGGTATGTTCCTCAAGGATCGAACATGCAGTAATTTCTATGAGTGAACTTGTATCGAATGCGCATAGAGACTTTAGTCCAAGTCATTCTTGTCTCAAGAGATATGGCATATAAATACTCCCGAACAAGAGTTAAAACATTTCCTTATGGGACCCCTGCATATTAGTTCATATGCAATATTTCAGG
This sequence comes from Picea sitchensis, assembly GCA_010110895.2. Lineage (NCBI taxonomy): Eukaryota > Viridiplantae > Streptophyta > Pinopsida > Pinales > Pinaceae > Picea > Picea sitchensis. The sequence goes on along the minus strand of SNQJ01S0003946.1, from coordinate 126,781 downwards.
AAAAGTAATGAGACAATATTTTTTATTTCGAGTCTACCCACTCTTTGTGAGTATTTAATAATTAGTTGGTCCATAATTTGGGACAACAAGGGTGACTTTAATGCTCACACAAAAGGTCTCCATATCTCTCTACATGATCACTCTGAGGATGCATTTTGTATTCAAGAGATGGATCTAAAGGTAATGGGACTTCATATATTGTCAAAGGATGCTTTGGGGCAGTCCCATTACAGTGTATGGCAGGCACCTTTTACAGATTGGAGAATCTTGTGAGTTGTCAATCCTAGATGGCCTTTTTTGTTTCCCGAGTTCTCATCACTTCACATTCTTCCCACGTGGTGGGTGAGCTAGTGTAGTGGAGTATGTCATATCCAACTAGGAATTACTCCCTTTTGTACATCATTTTTCAATAACACCCATTCCCCTAGTCAACCATGCCTTCATATCTTCCCCCTCTGAGCCGACCATGTCCTCTCCCTACTCCACCACACCCATTTCCACCTCAAACCACCATCCTTTCCAATGAGGGAGATGTAAATACATTCTCAACCTACCTCCACCAGATGCTTCCTTCTGAATCCTAGTTCTCGTCTCTAAACTTTGCATCCACCAAATATTATTGTGTTTCATGCACCATTTGGAAAGCAACCCTCAAATCCTATCCCTACATCACTCGATTTACTGCCCATTCCCCCAAAATCGGCTCATGTCCCATGATCTGGTGGTATGACACAAACTGCAAAGCTTTCCATAGCCAAATTCAACATGCATTTTCTAATTATCATCGTTCTTATCCCAACCTCAAAACTTCTTACTATCACCTCCTCTACCACAAGAAACATCTCTTCATCTCGCAGAGAAGACATATTTGAGTGTTTCCCTTTTCCATTCTCCAAAAATATTATGGAGATCCATCTTTCCCCATCATTCCCTCTCCCGCTAGATCTAGACCCATGTTCCACGTTCTCTCATACCTCCACCCTATATGATGTCCCCGAGAAACCTCTAATTTAGGTTAGATCTTTGCCCCCCCCCCGCTCTTGCTACTTATTTTCATGCCAATACATTCGCGAGGCGGTTCAGGGGATGAATCCCAAAAAAGTTGTGGACAAGGGTTTCAAAGAAAGTTCTTCAAACATGGTCTTCAAGCCCTAGATGATCAGTTGGCCAGCCTGTTTAACCATATCATCCATACAAGTTTTCCATAGTCTTGGTCACATCACAGTATTCACCTAATCCAGAAACCAAGCCCCAACATGAATCAAAACAACAACAAAACGATCATGGTGGGCCACACATTTTCAGAGCTCTATGCTACAATTCTTTGTATGAAGCTTTCTTGGGAGCCCAGGGGAGACAACTTAAAGCTAGGGGACAGACAGGGTTCGAACCCACACATCAAACCACTAATCACATCCTTACACTCCAGGCCATCATTGAGGACGCACATCACTCTTTGAAAATCTAAAGTTGCTTGTATACTTCGTAAAATCTTTCAACTCTATCCCCCGTGATGCCCTATTCTAGAGGCTCAAAGACATCATCATTTCCAAGACACCATTAACCGTCATCATACGCATGTACGAGTCGATCATTATTAATCTCCGCACTACACACAAGATATCAAATTTTATCAAAAGTACCATTAGGGTCAAACAGGAGTGCCCCATGCCCCCCGCCTTGTTTGGTATTTACATAGATGAGCTAGAGTCATTTCTACATGATCACATCCAAAACAACAATAGGTGTACTCTCCCATTAAGACTTGATATCCATTCTACTCTTTGTTGACAATGTCATCCTCTTGGCCTCATTACCAAAGGGTATGCAAACACAACTAGATGCTTGGGAAATTTTATGTGATCTTCAATAGTTGGCTATCAATCTGTTAAAACCAAGGTTTTGATCTTCAATGGATTGAAGAAGGTGCTTTTGGATCATTGTTTCTTTTTAGAATGGGAGGTGATTGAAATCACCAATACCTATACTTACTTGGGGGGGTACAATTATCAAGGCCTTGCTTCAATCTGAGACGTGCTCTTCAGCCTTGGGTTACCAAGGGTTATGGATCCTTAGCAGTTCTCAAAAGGTAGTGCTTCCAGCAACATTTTCAAGACATATCATCCAATATGTCCCTCATGCATACCCTTGTCCAGCCCACAGTTCTTTATGGCTCAAAAGTTTAGGGGCCTTGTTTGCTAGAGTCTGATTGAAATTCAACTGAAAGTGTGGAGACCCTTCTCCTTTGACTCATCACCCAATGCAAGCAGACAATACCCTAACCCATCATTCTTCAAGAGTTTGGTGCCCGACCTTACTAGCTTGAGACAGTGTTCAACCTTGTTTCACTTCTACATCACATTTAAACTTTCACCAACTCAACGAAGGGTCGAGACTGATATCCATAATTAGAATACCATTCATGGGAGTCCATTACTATATCTAGCCCTTCGAGTTGTATCGAATGTTGGTTTACAGGGGTATCAAATCTTTTGGAGTCAACGAGTATTTCAATGGACCATCATCCTTTGTTCAAATACTCCCACGATGCACTTCAATAGGATCATTCGAGATGACATATATAAGAAGTTTGTACAAGTCACTTGGACAAACCCTCAAGGCAAGTTACGTCCAAATATGACCTATGTTGAGCACGTCCAAAGATGACATTGTACCATTGATATCCTAAAAATGTCGAAATGCAAATACTATGGAGCAACAATTCCAAACATTTTTACACGTTTTCTTCATTTTGCAATGTCATATAGAGCAATAAACTTGACTTACATACCCCCATACCTTGGTAACTATATTATACTCTCATAACTATATCTATAGCAAACACTCCTACTTTCGCATAACAAGGTTGGAAACATTTTATCAACCTTGATCTTCATTACTTTATTATCTTTTCGTATTCCTCTTAAACAAATCTTGATTAAATTCATGTTACCTTCACTCTTAAAGAGGATAATTGTATCTTTATAACCTAAATATTAAACACCTAAGAACATTCCAAGGAACTCTTCAACGCTCTTGCTCATTTGAACATTACACCACATTGCCATTAACATGAGCATCATCAATACCACTTCACATAGGATATACAATGTACTATTTATGTTAACACATTTTCATGTGTTTTACAATGCCATATAGGGAAATAAACTTGATACTTACATGCCCCCATACTTTCTATCTATATTATACTCTTGTAACTATATCTATAACAAACACTCTTCTACAAAACAAGGATGGCAGCATTTTCTCAACCTTGATCTTCATATTATAAGAAATTAAAACATTTTTGCACCTTCATATATTTTCTTATCCCTCTTAAACAAATATTAAGACTTTTAAACTCATGTTACCTCAACTCTTAAAGAGGATAACTCTCTCTATAACCTAAAATATCAACACCTAATAACCCATCCTAAGAACATTCCAAGCAACTTAACACTCATAATCATTTGAACATTGCACAACATTGTCATTAACATTGGCATCATCCATACCACTTAACAGAGGATGTACAATCTACCATTCATGTAAAAAACATGTCAAAATGCAAATACACCAATACCAAACATTTTTATTGTTAACACATTTTCTCGTGCTTCACAACGCCATGTAAGGAAATAAACTTGATACTTATATGTTTCCATACTTTGGTAACTATTTAATACTCTAATAACTATATCTCTACCTCTAACAATACTTAATAACCTATTACTAACACCCCAATAAGAATACTCCTTTACTTAGTCTCTATTTGGAACTCGGAAGACTCCTTATACTTTCTTAGCGATAGGAAATAACTCTTTTGCATAACAAGGATGCAACATTTTTGCAACTTTGATCTTCATCTTTTAAGCAACCTTTTTGCACCTTGGAATCTTTTTTTATTCCTCTTACAATAAATCTTGAGACTTTCAAACTCATGTTACATCAACTTTTAAAGAATATAACAACTTCTCTATAACTTATAATATCAACACCTAAGATCCCATCCTAAAAACATTCCAAGCAGCACTTTAACACGCGTGCTCATTTGAACATTACATCAAATTGTCGTTATCAACCATACATACCATTTCACATAGGAAGTATAATATACCATTAACATACATAAGTGTGCCAACATGCAAAATCTTCATATCACCAATGCCAAATATTTTTCTTATAGCTATATATTATATTCTTATAACTATATCTATAGCACATACTCATACTTTTGTAAAAACAAGGATGACACCAATGCCAAATATTTTTCTTATAGCTATATATTATATTCTTATAACTATATCTATAGCACATACTCATCCTTTTGTAAAAACAAGGATGGCAATATTTTCACAACCTTGATCCTCATCTTTTAATTGATAAGAACTCTTTTGCCACTTAGTATCATTTTTTATCTTTTTCAAACAAATCTTTCTCATGTTACCTCGACTCTTAAAAATGGTAACCGCCTCTCTAACTTTAAATATCAACACCCAAAAACCCATCCTAAGAACATTACATCATATTACACTGTATCATTTGAACATTACACTATATTACCATTACCATTAGCACCATCCATACCATTTCATACGATATACAATGTATCATTGATCTACCAAAAAAATGTCAAAAAGCTAATATTTTGAAACACCCCTACCATACATTTTTATTCTTAACACATTTTCTTATAACTCACAATACCACATCACATTGAGCAATAAACTTGATACTTACATACTACTACCATTCTTCGACAACTATATTAAACTCTCATAATTATATCTATAGTAAACACTCTTACTTTTGTATAACAAGGATGGCAACATTTTCTCAACCGTATCTCTTAAAGAAGAAAAGTTTTTTTTGTACTTTCATATTTTGTTTATCCCTTTACATATTTAATAGAAATAAATAGAAATAAAGTTGAAATAGATTTATATATATAAAAGAATAAAGTTGAGATAAATTTATACTTATATAAGAATAAAAATATAAATCGCATCCATCTATATCTATATTTATAACTAAATTGAAAAATTAATGATTTAATTTTAACATTATAAAATTACTTTCATATTGTATTATATATTATTATATATTAGTGTAACGAGGATATATGTGAAAGAAAATCCAACAATTATTATTCTTCATTGTTTCTTCATATACCTTTACATTATTACAAAATAGTTGGTTGAAATTAGTTCAATCTAGTTGATTTGAATTTATTAAGCATAAAAAAAAATATAAAGAAATTAATGTCGAAACTTTTTTTTTTTAAGGATAGAATAATGGTGAATTTAAGCACATTTGTTTTAGAAATTATTTTTTTCATGTGGTTCACAACATCAATGCTCACTACTTGCATGAAAAAAATCCCTGAAATTTGTGAGATAATATAGGGAAGTAAAGTATTTTCGAAATATTGAGGGTCCAACAAGAAGATCTTATAGACCCATTTAAAATCACAACATGTTGCTCACAAGGAATTGAACCTAGGTGAGAAGGGTAATAATGACTCCTCCCAACCATTCAAACTATATCAAATGAACATTTATTTTA
>SNQJ01S0003946.1:101200-120969 GCA_010110895.2 Picea sitchensis | reverse complement strand
CAATCTATTATGTCTGGACCATTCTCTATCTGGAGAATCTATGTCCACCAGCACACTGACTATCCATCTAGCTGGAAATCATCTCCAACACTAGTGGTAGTCTCTATGGCAATCAGAACAATGCCATCCAATAGAACACAATTGTGTCTATTCATAGTAGTATACAACTACTATCTAGTGGTACACAATCACTCCTAGTAGCACACAACTATTGAATAGTGACACATAGTCACAACTAGTGGAACACATCCACCACAGTAGCATACAACTATTGTCCAGAGACATACAGTCTCCACAACAATCATATCATCTGATATCAACCTGCATAACAATATGATGATAAAAACTGAGTCATCTGGTCCATTCTTCCACTCACATCTGTGAGATCTAGAAGAGAATCTTCCCTTAAAAAGTAAAACATCAGCCATGGGCTATCTGGACTATTCTTCCCAAGCATAGAAGAATATTGTCCCTGATTTATGAGCCTAGACCATTCACCTAACTCAGTCATTCCTCTGGCACTAATCATAGTGCAACCTAGAGAGAATGAGTCTGCCCTAGGGAATGCATGTCCCTAATTGTTGAACCTAGACCATTCACCTAACTGGGCCATTCTTCTGACACTAATCACAATGAAACCTAGAAAGAGTCTACCCTAGGGAATGATTGTCCTGCACCAACCTCCTATAATGGACCATTCTTCGAAACTACTCACAATTGTGAACTTTGAAAAAATGACTGCTCGAAGACGCAGATCATTATGCTTGACCACTACTCAAAGTAACCGCCAAGAAGAATGATTGTCCTAGATCATTCCCCCACACTAGCCACAAGGGGAATCATTGTTTATGGTACATCAACAATCTATCGAACCATTTTCATTACGAAAATGATTGTCCGATCTGGACCATTTTCCAAACTGGAAAATTCCTGTCCATCAGAAATCCTGGGTTACTTTCCGGACTGGAAGGAGATTGCCCAACTTGGACCATTTTCCGAACTAGCAAAAGACTTCCCATAAATCAATAACATATCAGTGATCCCTCCCAACTTGGGAGTAATATCTTCCTTTTTCCAGTAAGGAAGTCATCTCCACGAGTACCAACTTGCCCCTTAAGTACACAAACTTTTCATCTTGGAAAAAGGCTTTGCTAAAATATTTGTTATCTACTCATCTGTGGAGATATACTGGAGAACCACTTCTCCCCTCTGGAATTTATCATGGAGAAAATAATACTCGATCTCAATGTGCTTCGACCTGTCATGGAACACTGGGTTCTCTGAAAGCTCCACATAGCTCTGATTATCGTGCAATATATCACAATCGAATCCAGCACCTGATTAAACAGTCCAAAAACCAACTTACGGAGCCACACTGCTTATGTACAAGCATCACAAGCTACAATATACAATATACTTCTTATGTCATCTGCACTCCCTGCCCAATCTAAATCAATAAATCCATGCAATTGTATATCATAACCCAAATGTCCCACAAGGCAAATATCTGTCTGAGTATTCTCCAAATACATTAACGATCCAATCAATCATCGATATAGAGACAAGTCTATTGGATCAGAGTCTCTCAACTTCTTCGGATCTGTCATCATGGGATTTTACCATGGATTTGCAGTCAATCATCCCGGACTTTTGAAGAACCATTTCAATATACTTCCTCTGTCATAGGAAGTTTTCACCACGCTTTTGTTGTATATGAGAGGCTTTGCACCAAGTTTGCTTGAATCCATACAAGGTCTTCTTCCATCTGCATACAAGGGTCTCTTTCTGGTATACCTAAAAACCTTGAGGTTGCTCTACATACGTTTCTTCTTCAATTACTCTGTTGAGAAGAACAGTTTTTACATTCATCTTATGTAAACTCCAACCCATGGATATTGCAGGAGATATAATGGCTCAGGTAGAGGTATGTTTGGTTACTGGAACAAGCTATTGTCATAGTCTTCTCCCTCCTTCTGGGAGAACCCTTTATCCCTTAGTCTTGCCTTGTATATATCAATGCTCAAGTCTTTTTCACAATTTCTCACATACATTGTTCTTCGTCACAGCTTCCTTCCATTCCTTCTGCTTGACTGCTTCTAGTGGATTCAAAACTGGTTCAATCGGTTGTTCTGACTTTTCTTTCTTTTTTGGAATCTTCATGTTCTTCCTCATGTTTCTCTTCAATGTTGAAGTCCATGGAATCTTCTATATATTGCGTGCCCTTCTTTCCTGAAGGCTCCAACTTTTTCCTTCCGCTATAGGAACATAAATGTAGATGGACAACCAAGGATATTCAAGGCTTCTTTTCAAAGAAAACTTCTTCTAGACTCAAGTTGAACATGTTTTGCTTATCATGGTTGCTACTTCCAATGAAGAACATGGATAGATACTTCATGGTCTTTACGGATTCTTCTTCAATAGATCATATCATTGGGGATTAGTTCCCTCCTAATCCCAACTTCATGCCTAAATGAGAAATATGCATGCTCTTCTTTTGGAATTCTATGATCAGCTCCCTCCATCTGAGAGAGTCCATGCTTTTGTCTACTGCATCTCTCTTTGCTTTCTCCAAAGTGTCACAAACCTATTACGGTTTCCTTTTGATTCATGACTTCCTTCGAGTCTGACTCCTCTGAGTCTCTTTAAGTTTGTTTCTATTTGTTCTGATTGATGCTCGTCTGGCAGTTGTGTCATCCTTATAAACTTCATCTATGACAGCTTCCGCAAGTATTGTTCATCAAACATATTTCACAAGGGTACCTGCCTGGAACAAGAACAACAAGAAAAAACAAGAAAATCTCTCTAGAGGAAATGTTAGTTCATCTTAAGTAAAATAAGGATCTATATCAATGGTATTCATATGCAATCAAGTATTTGTTACACCTAGCAATAATAGAACCTTTCAAAGACTACTTTCTCAATTTTTGATGTAGCAACTATCACCCTTGATATATACAAATTTGAAGCTTAACAATTTAATAAAACCTGGAACCTGAAGCCTCAACTGCTATGGAGGATGCGCTTGTTCTTCTGAATGCACTAAATCCAATATTACAGCTTAGAAAATATCTCTAGTACTTTCCTTGCAAACACACTCGTGTTTTTCTAGATGATATAACTTGGATAGCATATACAAGTGCATACCTTTGGAGTCTTGTAGCATCGTCGAGCTTGTCTTCCAATCTGAAACTAGATATCATCTCGACAATAAGAGATTATATTCAATGATTAGAATAAGCTAGAAACTCTAAAATTTTAACTTTGATCACAAAATTAATTTGACCAGAAGTCAACCTTTGACTTTGACTTTGATCAGTTAACTTTTGACTTTGACTTTGACCAAAAATTCAAACCTAACATTTTTGTTAGATGAGGGTACCAAGAGGTGCGCTAGGCTAGGGAGCTCTAGGATCTCAAGGAATTAAGTCAAATTCTTCTCTAGAAGTGCACGAGCATAAGGGTTAGGGTTTGTTGCAAGTGCATAATCAAAAAACCTGGTTGTAGTTGTAACTAGTGCCATAACGAGCTTAACAAATAACTTCCCAATCTATCTTCCAGTGGTTAGACTGTCTGAAGATAGTGTGATCCCATAACATGTTAGAATAAAAGAGATGTGCTTGTTTTTCCATAGATAATATAGCAGTATTGTCACCCAACCATAGGCACGAAGCCACCCCCGAGCACCTTTAACCTTGACAGATAGAATAATTCTGGAAGCAAACCTTAAAACCAATAACCAACCAAGATAATGTATCTCTCTCCAAGGCTATCGTACCAAGCAAAGAATCCAAACCATAACCAAGTAGAACGTCCAACCAAAACCAAAAGTCAAAATCCCAATTGCAGTAGCTGCAGTTGTACTCCCTCTCCAAACTTGCACACCACCAGTGTTATGCAGTTGTGAGAATGTGAATGAAAAATGATCTCTAGCGCTCTCTTATTTATAGTTCTATTTGTCACTTTTCCAAGCCGACTTCTTATTTTAGAGGTTAACACTTATATATTAATTCTTTTCTTGATCCGACATGTCTTCTAGGGTTTCTACACATCTGTTTAGGGTTTCTCTTGCTTCCCAAAATATTCTAGTCTCATCAAAGGTTACACATAGAGGTTAATACCTCCAGCTACCATAATATCAACAAAAACCTCTACTAAAGAAACTCATCTAGTAGAATGCATTGTCATTCTCAATTCCATAACACATTTCAAATTTATAACCTATTATTAACTACATGTAAATATAAATAGACAATACTCCACTCAATGTTCATTTATTTTTTTATGGCTAGGGTTTAGAAATGAAAGGCTTGGGAGGATCTACCAAATTGCATGCCAACTTTATCAAAAAAAATGGTTGTTTCGCATTTCTTTTTAACACAAAAAAAACACTTAATTATTCCATGGCGCTTGAATTGCATGCTCTATTCATTTCTTTTATTGGTATAAAACATAATTTTTGTTGCTAACAGTGGTTAGAGGGACCATGGTATTAGGGAAACGATGATAGGGTTTAGTAGCATACCCAAGCGCCCATTTCAAATGGAAACATTCTTCTTCTTTTTTATATAATCGATGATAGTGCATCTTTATATATGAAAATATATAACCAAAAAAATTAAAACCAAAATGTATGTTGTCGTTGTGCATGCTAAAACAAAGTATGGGTATGGACGGATATGATATACAAACAGATTATCTTTCTTTAACGGGAAAATTCCCTATTATATATTTGAGGTTTAAATTGCACTTGGCTATGAGATGAGCAGGGGAGAAACAAAGTGAATGAAAGCGAGACAAAGCCATCAAAAACTGTTTGAACAATGAACAAATCTATCATATACATCAACATTAATAATAGAAATAGCATTCCTTGATCTTAAGTGATCAAAAAACCCTCTTGATATGCGCTACCACCCCAAACAATATCACTCCTTTAAATTTCTTCTCAAATCAATTGAACAGCTACAGGTACTTAGCCAAACTTACGTCGAATTCACGCCCTGAGAGCAAGGTATACTCCCAACTCCAAATGCCCACGGAAATTATGAACAAACTCTCATTAACCACCTTGCATACCACAATGCATCTCCAAATTTTTCATGCATAAAAGAATTTCAAATTTAACGCGTGTTGCACATTCACGTCATAAATGTTGTAATGACAACCTCATAAACATGCTACGCATACACCAAACCCTTCAAAATATATGTTATAACTTTATCCCATGCTACGTTGTATTGTCAGCCTTTCATTTGAGCACTTGTAACATCTAGTTCGCAAGCATCATAATAAACTATCACCTTTGAGCTCATCACCACAAAATACAACACAATATCAACTTTTATGCTATCTCCTTATAACATGCAATGATTATACATACCACTTAAACTTTACACATAAATCAACATCACCTTCAATTTAGTTTCCAAACATGTCCAGTGCATGATTCATATATCATATCATTAGGTTTATATTGCAATTGAAAACCAAATTTATGCCTTTAACCAACCATCATGCAATATGGTATGTTCCTCAAGGATCGAACATGCAGTAATTTCTATGAGTGAACTTGTATCGAATGCGCATAGAGACTTTAGTCCAAGTCATTCTTGTCTCAAGAGATATGGCATATAAATACTCCCGAACAAGAGTTAAAACATTTCCTTATGGGACCCCTGCATATTAGTTCATATGCAATATTTCAGGAAAAGTAATGAGACAATATTTTTTATTTCGAGTCTACCCACTCTTTGTGAGTATTTAATAATTAGTTGGTCCATAATTTGGGACAACAAGGGTGACTTTAATGCTCACACAAAAGGTCTCCATATCTCTCTACATGATCACTCTGAGGATGCATTTTGTATTCAAGAGATGGATCTAAAGGTAATGGGACTTCATATATTGTCAAAGGATGCTTTGGGGCAGTCCCATTACAGTGTATGGCAGGCACCTTTTACAGATTGGAGAATCTTGTGAGTTGTCAATCCTAGATGGCCTTTTTTGTTTCCCGAGTTCTCATCACTTCACATTCTTCCCACGTGGTGGGTGAGCTAGTGTAGTGGAGTATGTCATATCCAACTAGGAATTACTCCCTTTTGTACATCATTTTTCAATAACACCCATTCCCCTAGTCAACCATGCCTTCATATCTTCCCCCTCTGAGCCGACCATGTCCTCTCCCTACTCCACCACACCCATTTCCACCTCAAACCACCATCCTTTCCAATGAGGGAGATGTAAATACATTCTCAACCTACCTCCACCAGATGCTTCCTTCTGAATCCTAGTTCTCGTCTCTAAACTTTGCATCCACCAAATATTATTGTGTTTCATGCACCATTTGGAAAGCAACCCTCAAATCCTATCCCTACATCACTCGATTTACTGCCCATTCCCCCAAAATCGGCTCATGTCCCATGATCTGGTGGTATGACACAAACTGCAAAGCTTTCCATAGCCAAATTCAACATGCATTTTCTAATTATCATCGTTCTTATCCCAACCTCAAAACTTCTTACTATCACCTCCTCTACCACAAGAAACATCTCTTCATCTCGCAGAGAAGACATATTTGAGTGTTTCCCTTTTCCATTCTCCAAAAATATTATGGAGATCCATCTTTCCCCATCATTCCCTCTCCCGCTAGATCTAGACCCATGTTCCACGTTCTCTCATACCTCCACCCTATATGATGTCCCCGAGAAACCTCTAATTTAGGTTAGATCTTTGCCCCCCCCCCGCTCTTGCTACTTATTTTCATGCCAATACATTCGCGAGGCGGTTCAGGGGATGAATCCCAAAAAAGTTGTGGACAAGGGTTTCAAAGAAAGTTCTTCAAACATGGTCTTCAAGCCCTAGATGATCAGTTGGCCAGCCTGTTTAACCATATCATCCATACAAGTTTTCCATAGTCTTGGTCACATCACAGTATTCACCTAATCCAGAAACCAAGCCCCAACATGAATCAAAACAACAACAAAACGATCATGGTGGGCCACACATTTTCAGAGCTCTATGCTACAATTCTTTGTATGAAGCTTTCTTGGGAGCCCAGGGGAGACAACTTAAAGCTAGGGGACAGACAGGGTTCGAACCCACACATCAAACCACTAATCACATCCTTACACTCCAGGCCATCATTGAGGACGCACATCACTCTTTGAAAATCTAAAGTTGCTTGTATACTTCGTAAAATCTTTCAACTCTATCCCCCGTGATGCCCTATTCTAGAGGCTCAAAGACATCATCATTTCCAAGACACCATTAACCGTCATCATACGCATGTACGAGTCGATCATTATTAATCTCCGCACTACACACAAGATATCAAATTTTATCAAAAGTACCATTAGGGTCAAACAGGAGTGCCCCATGCCCCCCGCCTTGTTTGGTATTTACATAGATGAGCTAGAGTCATTTCTACATGATCACATCCAAAACAACAATAGGTGTACTCTCCCATTAAGACTTGATATCCATTCTACTCTTTGTTGACAATGTCATCCTCTTGGCCTCATTACCAAAGGGTATGCAAACACAACTAGATGCTTGGGAAATTTTATGTGATCTTCAATAGTTGGCTATCAATCTGTTAAAACCAAGGTTTTGATCTTCAATGGATTGAAGAAGGTGCTTTTGGATCATTGTTTCTTTTTAGAATGGGAGGTGATTGAAATCACCAATACCTATACTTACTTGGGGGGGTACAATTATCAAGGCCTTGCTTCAATCTGAGACGTGCTCTTCAGCCTTGGGTTACCAAGGGTTATGGATCCTTAGCAGTTCTCAAAAGGTAGTGCTTCCAGCAACATTTTCAAGACATATCATCCAATATGTCCCTCATGCATACCCTTGTCCAGCCCACAGTTCTTTATGGCTCAAAAGTTTAGGGGCCTTGTTTGCTAGAGTCTGATTGAAATTCAACTGAAAGTGTGGAGACCCTTCTCCTTTGACTCATCACCCAATGCAAGCAGACAATACCCTAACCCATCATTCTTCAAGAGTTTGGTGCCCGACCTTACTAGCTTGAGACAGTGTTCAACCTTGTTTCACTTCTACATCACATTTAAACTTTCACCAACTCAACGAAGGGTCGAGACTGATATCCATAATTAGAATACCATTCATGGGAGTCCATTACTATATCTAGCCCTTCGAGTTGTATCGAATGTTGGTTTACAGGGGTATCAAATCTTTTGGAGTCAACGAGTATTTCAATGGACCATCATCCTTTGTTCAAATACTCCCACGATGCACTTCAATAGGATCATTCGAGATGACATATATAAGAAGTTTGTACAAGTCACTTGGACAAACCCTCAAGGCAAGTTACGTCCAAATATGACCTATGTTGAGCACGTCCAAAGATGACATTGTACCATTGATATCCTAAAAATGTCGAAATGCAAATACTATGGAGCAACAATTCCAAACATTTTTACACGTTTTCTTCATTTTGCAATGTCATATAGAGCAATAAACTTGACTTACATACCCCCATACCTTGGTAACTATATTATACTCTCATAACTATATCTATAGCAAACACTCCTACTTTCGCATAACAAGGTTGGAAACATTTTATCAACCTTGATCTTCATTACTTTATTATCTTTTCGTATTCCTCTTAAACAAATCTTGATTAAATTCATGTTACCTTCACTCTTAAAGAGGATAATTGTATCTTTATAACCTAAATATTAAACACCTAAGAACATTCCAAGGAACTCTTCAACGCTCTTGCTCATTTGAACATTACACCACATTGCCATTAACATGAGCATCATCAATACCACTTCACATAGGATATACAATGTACTATTTATGTTAACACATTTTCATGTGTTTTACAATGCCATATAGGGAAATAAACTTGATACTTACATGCCCCCATACTTTCTATCTATATTATACTCTTGTAACTATATCTATAACAAACACTCTTCTACAAAACAAGGATGGCAGCATTTTCTCAACCTTGATCTTCATATTATAAGAAATTAAAACATTTTTGCACCTTAATATATTTTCTTATCCCTCTTAAACAAATATTAAGACTTTTAAACTCATGTTACCTCAACTCTTAAAGAGGATAACTCTCTCTATAACCTAAAAAATCAACACCTAATAACCCATCCTAAGAACATTCCAAGCAACTTAACACTCATAATCATTTGAACATTGCACAACATTGTCATTAACATTGGCATCATCCATACCACTTAATAAAGGATGTACAATCTACCATTCATGTAAAAAATATGCCAAAATGCAAATACACCAATACCAAACATTTTTATTGTTAACGCATTTTCTCGTGCTTCACAACGCCATGTAAGGAAATAAACTTGATACTTATATGTTTCCATACTTTGGTAGCTATTTAATACTCTAATAACTATATCTCTACCTCTAACAATAGTTAATAACCTATTACTACCATCCCAATAAGAATACTCCTTTACTTAGTCTCTATTTGGAACTCGGAAGACTCCTTATACTTTCTTAGCGATAGGAAATAACTCTTTTGCATAAGAAGGATGCAACATTTTTGCAACTTTGATCTTCATCTTTTAAGCAACCTTTTTGCACCTATCTTTTTTTATTCCTCTTACAATAAATCTTGAGACTTTCAAACTCATGTTACATCAACTTTTAAAGAATATAACAACTTCTCTATAACTTATAATATCAACACCTAAGATCACATCCTAAAAACATTCCAAGCAGCACTTTAACACTCGTGCTCATTTGAACATTACATCAAATTGTAGTTATCAACCATACATACCATTTCACATAGGAAGTATAATATACCATTAACATACATAAGTGTGCCGACATGCAAAATCTTCATATCACCAATGCCAAATATTTTTCTTCACATACTCATACTTTTGTAAAAACAAGGATGGCAATATTTTCACAACCTTGATCCTCATAAGAACTATTTTGCCACTTAGTATCATTTTTTATCTTTTTCAAACAAAACTTTCTCATGTTACCTCGACTCTTAAAAATGATAACCGCCTCTCTAACCTTGAATATCAACACCCAAAAACCCATCCTAAGAACATTACATCGTATTACACAGTATCATTTGAACATTACACTATATTACCATTACCATTAGCACCATCCATACCATTTACATACGATATACAATGTATCATTGATCTACCAAAAAAATGTCAAAAAGCTAATACTTTAAAACACTCCTACCATACATTTTTATTCTTAATACATTTTCTTATAACTCACAATACCACATCACATTGAGCAATAAACTTGATACTTACATACTACTACCATTCTTCAACAACTATATTAAACTCTCATAATTATATCTATAGTAAACACTCTTACTTTTGTATAACAAGGATGGCAACATTTTCTCAACCTTCTCTTAAAGAAGAAAAGCTTTTTTGTACCTTCATATTTTTTTTATCCCTCTACATATTTAATAAAAATAAATAGAAATAAAGTTGAAATAAATTTATATATATAAAAAAATAAAGTTGAGATAGATTTATACTTATATAATAATAAAAATATAAATCGCATCCATCTATATTGTATAACTAAATTGAAAAACTAATTATTTAATTTTAACATTATAAAATTACTTTCATATTGTATTATATATTAGTGTAACGAGGATATGTGTGAAAGAAATCCAAAGATTATTATTCTTCATTGTTTCTTCATATACCTTTATATTATTAAAAATAGTTGGTTGAAGTTAGTTCAATCTAGTTGATTTGAATTTATTAAGCATAAAAAAAAATATAAAGAAATCAATGTCAAAACCCAGGATGGAATAATGGAATTTAAGCACATTTGTTTTAGAAATTATTTTTTTTCATGTGGTTCACCACACCAATGCTCACTACTTGTATGAAAAAAATCCCTGAAATTTGTGAGATAATATAGGGAGGTCAAGTATTTTCGAAATATTGAGGGTCCAACAAGAAGCAGATTTTATAGACCCATTTAAAGTCACAACATGTCGCTCACAAGGAATTGAACCTAGGTGAGAAGGGTAATAATCATTCCTCCCAACCATTCAAACTATATCGAATGAACATTTGTTTTAAAACTATATATATTTAAATTTTTTTATATTCCATATTTATTTTTTATTTTTTTTCATTTTCTTAATAATACACACTACATGTATGAGTATGTCTTATACATGGCAAGCTTCATACTCTCAATGCAATTATTTAATATTATTTCACTACTATATAATTATATATACATGACAAGCTTCATCCTCTCAATGCAATTATTTAATATTATTTCACTACTATATAATTATATATACATGACAATCTTTATACTCTCAATGCAATTATTTAAAATTATTTCACTAGTATATAATTATATATACATAACAATCAATTAATTAAGGATTGTTAAAGTTATTAAGTTAATGATTAAATCATAACTAAGTGTCAACCTCAAGACTACCCTTGCTTGTACCAAGTAGTTGCTGGGTGTTCAAGAAGTGAAGCAAACAAGGTCCCACCCTAGCTCTACAGGTCGACCAAAGGAAAGAAGTACTCTCGAAAAGAACATTGAGCACCACTAGATCGTCCCCGACCTATCACCTTTCGTTGCTTCCTTTCAATCCTCGTTTAAGTCGCAAAGTTGGGTCAGTAATGAGTGCCCTATTAAGTCTAATAAATTTTAGGCCTATGAAACTAGGATAAATTGAGTTAGTTAGTGTGTTTGGCAAGATGTTGTTTGCCAAAAATTGGGCGCTTGAACCTGAAACGAAAATGGAATGCTTGCAAATATTGAAGTGCTTAACCACAAGATAAAGCTTGAAATACGCTGTAAGAACTTGATAAATTGCAAGAAATGAAAATAAATTGTCTTAAACCATTCACCACATGCCCATGATACTTGCAATAAAATGATAGTGCTTGTGAAATATTATGAATTAGAAACAAATACTTAATGAAATGTAAACTTGCGAGTAAAAGATTGAGAAAGCATAAAATCATAAAATAGATTACTCTGTCTCCATGGGCCTAAGCTAGATTTAGTGTGTTGCTTCTATTTCTAAATAATTTTAAAGCATTAAACACATTAGAAACAAAACATTAAACTAGCCATACAATTTTGGGGGTTGGCTAAGCCAAGCTCACTCCAAGGTGTAGGCAACAATTAGAAAATAAATTATTGAAATAACAAAACTAAACTAAGCAAACCACTTAAAATGACACAAGGTGGAGGCAAGTCTTCTTATTTTGTGTCAAAGAGAGTTGAAATGAATGGAGTAAAAATGCTAAAACAATCTAGCCACACAACATTGTCCTAATGACAAGTGGGCAAACAAATGAAGAAATAATTGAAGAAATTTAAAGAATATCCTAGGCTTACGGTTTTGGGGGTTGTCTAAGCCAAGTTCACACCAAGATGTAGGCACTAAGTTAAATTACAAATTGCAAAAAATTATTAACAAAGAATGCAAGCTTCTTAGGGACTCTCTGGGGCTTGCTACAATGCTAGAAAATGAAAATGAGAGGAGATGTGGGTATTGTTACCCAACAAGTTGAGGTCTTCCTTTAGTGTTTTGTGGCCAAATTTGAGCAACACTTCCCCTTGTACTGGCGAAAATCTGCAAAAAAATAGCAAGCTATTTTGCTTGCTCGAAATGCTGCAAAACACACAAAAATGTCAAAGAAAATTTATGTTTTTACTCAGAAATTTTCTGCATAGAAATTTCAGCAAGTATAATGATTTAATGACCAATTCTTGTGTTATTGTTATGCGACCAAATTTTCTCCTCTCTCATCATCTCTCCCACACCTTGCTTCAATTATTCTTGCTCTCAAAGAAATGCTCCAACAAAACACAATACCACCTCAAATGAATAAGTGTACCAAGACAAATTTTTGATACACCAATGTCCTCCAAAGCTCTTTCTATTAACAAAGTAGGAAGTTGCAGCAAGTTCCTCTCAAAAAGTGAGAGCAAGATGGAAGAGATGAGAAGTATAAGGAAACAATTTGGTAGCATAACAATAGCACAAGATTTGGTCAATCAATTATTATACTTGCTAAAAAAAATTGTGTGTAAAAACAAAAATTTTCTTTGACATTTTTGTGTGTTTTGCAGCATTTCCGACAAGCTAAGATTTTTGCTAGTACAAGGGGAAGTACAGCTCAAATTTGGCCACAAAACACTCAAGGAATGCCTCAACTTGTTGGGTAACAATACCCATATCTCCTCTTTCATTTTTTAGCATTGTAGCAAGCCCTAGGGAGTCCCTAAGAGGCTTGTATTCTTTGTTAATAATTTTTTGCATTTTGTAATTTAGCTTAGTGCCTACATCTTGGTGTAAGCTTGGCTTAGCCAAGCCCCAAAATCGTAAGACTGGGATAACCATTTAATTTTCTGCAATATTTCTTTATATGTTTGCCCCACTTGTCATTAGGATAAGGTTGTGTGGCTAGGTTATTTTAACATTTTATTTCATTCATTTTAACCCTCTTTGGCACAAAATAAGAAGACTTGTCTCCACCTTGTGCCATTGTAAGTGGTTTTTTTGTTTTGTTTTCCCTTTCAAAGCATTTAAATCTTATTTGTTACCTACACCTTGGAGTGAATTTGGCTTAACCAACCTCAAAAATCGCATGGCTAGTTTAGTGTTTTACTTCTAATATGTTTAATGGCTTAAAAATTATCTAGAAGTAAAAGTAGAGGTAACATACACTAATGTTAGTTTAGGCCCATGGAGGCATAGTGATCTATTTTATGATTTATAATCTTTCATTTACAAGCTCTATATTCTCAAGTACTTGTCTCTAGTTCATAATCTCTCACAAGCACTTCTATCTTATTGCAAATATCATGGGCATGTTGTGAATGGTTTAAAGCAACTTAATTTTTCTTTTTTTGCAAGTGTTGTTCAAGTTCTTTTCATGCTCTTTTAAGCAATATCTTGTGGTTAAGCACTTTCAATTCCTTGCAAGTTTTCAATTTCCTTTTTTGGTTCAAGCACCTAACTTTTAACAAGCAACATCTTGCCCAACACACTCACTAACTAATCAACCTCAGTTTCATAGGCTTTAAATTTATTAGACTTAATAGGGCACTCATTATTGACCCAACTTTGACACTTAAACGGGGATTGAAAGGAAGCAACAAAAGGTGATAGGTCGGGAACGATCTCGTGGCATTCAACATCCTTTCCGAGGAAAATTATTTCCTTTGATTGCCTTGTGGAGCTAAGGTGGGGCCTTGTTTGCCTCACTTCTTGAGCACCCAACAACTACTTGGTACAAGCAAGGAGAGTCTTGAGGTTGACACTTAGTTAAGATTTAATCATTAACTTCATAACTTTAACAATCCTTAATCCACCTTAACCTTTGGGGCATCTAATTGGCATTTACTTTCTTGTGGTCAACATTTTAATCTTGAAAGCTTTCACTTTACATTTACATTTCCATGCAGGTTATTTTAATGTTGTGGATGAATAACTAAGTGGTTCTCAAGTTGCGCCCTTTGCCCTTGGAGGCTTGTTTTAGGCATTCATTTCTTGGTTTAAGTTGTGTTGATATATTGGATCAGCCCTCCTTGAAGTTGCGCATCCTTTGGAGGCACTAAGTTGCGCATCCTTTGAAGGCACTTCATTGTTGGGTTTTGTGTATTTTATGTTACACATTGAAAGCAGTCACATAGAGTGTGCATCCTTTGGAGACACTCTATTGTTGAGCATTGCTAGGCTTGATGTGTTGGTAATTGCTTTCCATTTGAGTATCTTATTTTCCTGCACAATCAAGTAGTTAGGTTAGTATTTGTATCTTTGTTTATAATCATATCTTTCATGTACCTTGTGTTTAGTTGTAACTCTTAGATACTCTTTGTTGTAACTTTGTATCTATTTGCAATATTTGTATCTAGTTCTATTGTAATCTTTGTAATTTTGTGTAAGCTTTGTAAAATCTATCTCCCTAAAACTCTAGTTGACCCCTTGCCTAATCTTTCCCCCAAATCTTTAAACTAATTAAAACCAACTCCTAGAATTAACATCTAATCTCACATAGTAACTAGAGTCTACCCCCTTGGCTTCCCTAGGCTTGTTTTTCATCTTGAATTGTTGCACATTGCATTGTTGCATTTACATATAGGCTAGATCTTTCCCCCAAACCTTTATACTAATTAAAACCAAATCCTAAAATTAACATCTAATCTCACATAGTAACTAGGGTCTACCCCCTTGGCTTTCCTAGGAGTAAGCCTAGATGAAGAGATTCGAGTCAAAGTGACAACGTGGGCTTTGAACATTAGGCATTGTGCCTCCAAAAACACACTAAGTGAGCATTTGCAAGTGTGTATAATGACAACAACATCAAAATTATCATTTACCATTTTTATGTTATTACATATAAAGATTTATATTTTGATAGATTTTGTTGCACATGGTTCTGTGAAGTTTGATAGAAGATTCCCTCTTTTAATAAGAAAGAATTCCACATTTTATAATGTTAATTTCAAAATACATCTAACCTAACTTTATATTTTAAAAACATTTTTCTTATTCCCCAATATGCCTAGGGCTCTCATACATTTCTCTCCATCATGCTTCAACCAACTTAAAATCTATCTTAAATATGAAATTAGGTTTTCCTCCTACTTTGCCTATTGTCTCGAGCAAGGGAGAATAATTCAAAGGACTATAGTCCATGGGGTGTCAAGTATATTTTTTTCATCATTGACTACTCTTATCTCTCGTGGCAAATGAACAATTAAATTTGGTCCAACTAGTGTTGGACAACGTTATGCAATATCTTTTTAGTCGTATGAAAATGGTAAGCCATGCCCTTCTCTAAGGAAATTTAAGTCTAAACATTGATCATTTATTTAAGGTTGACATTTATCCCATTGTATCTCATACTCTCAATTTATGAAACAAAGCCAAAGCTTTCATGATCAATATTCTTTTTTTCCAAGTGAATGCCACAAATAAAACATTATCAAACTCTCCCAATAACGTCATTTATGTGGCTTTATGCTTGCTAACGTTTAAACTTAGGTCATCAAATTCTCAATAACATAATTTTCGAGACCGTTGTGGTAAGGCTAGAAGAATAGGCACCCCCATTGTAAATGTCTCGATTCTTGCTAAGTCATAAAGTATTGGTATATCTGGCTTGCCTGTTGGATATACTCTAGAGTTATAGTTGCACCCAGTAGAGTTGGAACTAAACCTACCAATTACTGATTCCCATGGTTTAAAAAAAATGGGATTATATAATCACCAGAGCATGAACAGGGTCATCAACATGGCAACCGCCCATTTTAGCCACTAAACTGCAACCCAACAAACCTATCTTCAATAATATTAAAGAGACAGATAATAAAAATTAAAATATAAACAGATAAACTTCACGCCAATTAAAGAGTCTACCATAGAAGATGGTTTTAATTTAGATAAAAAGGCATTAAAGGGCAAGGCAGATCATATAAGGCCAAGCCTTTACGAGATCCTTCCTACAGAATTATTCAGCAATTTGGAAAACAGTTTTTTATCAAATTATACCCTCATATTGATGTATTCATCGCTTCATGAATGTAATAGAGTATACAAAAAATTAAAAAAATTGAATAACTTCCCTCATACATTACATACATCTTACCTTTCCCTTCAACATTTAGTGGACTCGCCTTTTTTTTAGCTGTATCCTTCTCTTTAAGGGCTCAATGCAGTGTTTATGGAGCAAAGTTTTGTTAAAAACATACTCCAGAATAGTTGAGATTAACTGAGATTAGGCTTCGTTTCCTAGAGAACGGCACCAGGATTCTGCAAATCTCATCACTCAATGAGTCCAGGCTAAACCATTGCAGGCCAATCATTCTACCATATGCTTAATTTTTAAAATCCCGCTTGGCCTGACGTAAACTTGAATTTCTCAAGTGGGCATGCTTTTCTACAATTCCAATGTAATTTCAGCTGACATTTTGGTAATTGAAAATTTTTAGATCTCATCACATATTCAGTGTGAAATACAGCTGATATACTGACAATGGAAATTTTCAATTGAAAAATAATAACATCAACTACATTTTCAATTTAAATATACATTATATAGCATAAGCAAAAGTTTCTTATTCTCAATGCTGCTTAGTTCGTGCAAATATCCTACATTAACGGAATAAACCTTTTCCAAATCATGTAAGCACCCCACTTATTATACTACAAAGATGCATGTTTCACTTGGGCCTTTATCAATTCAGGAAATGGGAAAACACCATGTATATATATTGTCACTGCATATCCAAGAACACAAAATCAGTATGAACAGGTTTTGTTTGTCATGGAATGCCTTGCAATAATGGAGCAATTATTTCTTTGCACAAAGACTAAACATTGGAAAAAGACCAAGCTGTGAAGACATCATATTTGGTGTCTCATACAGAGAAATGAATACCTTATGGAAGGATTCATTTCCAGCTTTGGGTATTCATTTACATTTCAGCCATCAAGATAACTCTCAAATCAAGGAGCAAATGGAGATGTTAAATCAAATACCAGAAGACATGCTTTGATCTCGTTAACTGTACTTTTGAGCAAGAATCCCATGTGAACACAATTTGAGATTACCTCAGGTGAACATGATTCAACTTTTCAATTTCACTCATATGAAGAAAGCACTCTTGGGTTTCAGCAATATCATATCCCCTTCATCTCAGGGGCATGCAAGAAGCTTTGAAATCGAGAAATTAATGAATAATTGGCAGAATGGTCCAGCAAGCATAATCAATGCCTTTGTTTGGGCTTCAAAGACAATAAAAACAACCACTAAATAATGTTTTCTATGAGCAAAAGCAATCACTTAAATAACTTTAGAAATGCTTCTAGCACATCTAGGAACCAAATGAGCCAAGATATAAGGCATCATTAACATACTCAATCGAAGGTAACAGCATTCTTTATCCCATGTAAATGTCAAGTATTTGTAATTGTAGTTGTCTACAGGTCAAAAGCTCGAGTTATCCTAGACAAACACGGAAACTACATGGAAAATATCACTTTTTATATCAATATTATTGCATCTGTTTTGACTAATCCAGGAAGTCGTGCTCCAACTGGAGACAAATAGAATACCACATGTCGATGACTAGCCCAAGTAGACTGACAAATTTCAACAGTTTTGATTTTAATGTTTATTTCTTGATGCAGCACTAAATGAAATTTTGTATAAATTCACACTAATGCAAAATTTTGAAAGTCCACTAGTACATATTAATGAAACAAAAATGACTGATAGTCATGTACAAGAGATATCTGATATGTCAATTGGGTCTAGTTCGAGTGGTTGTGGGATGGAGTGTTATCCTCCCCACCAAGGTTCTATTCCTGTAAGTGACATGTTGAGCTCATAATGAGTATAATGTTGTAATGGCTTTGAGCCCTGTTGCTGATCTGGCCTTGTGATCTAGGGTTTACCTTGGGTACCATCCTCAGAATGAGGGGAAGTGCCGGGGGGTTCCCCAGGATATGTTACCTGGAATGAGAGAAAAAGAGATATCTGATATATTTACCAGTTAGGTAGTACTAACAGCGAATAGTAAATGGGAGTTTAGAAGTTTCCTGTTTGACCACAAAACTAATATACACTCAGTTCCGTACTATTGTAATCTGCGACTTTGGAACTGGGTTAAACATGGATGAAAAGAGAAATGCAGCAACCATGATGAAAGGGGCACAACGACAATGGAAGAAGCCATTGTCTATTACTATATGGACTGTGCAAACTTGTAGACATACTACTAGAAAACAAGTAAAATTTCAAATAAACTAAATGAGTGGAGAGAAGTACACACTTAGACATGACACTGCCCAAAGAATTGCGAAACTAAATTGTGCTGCACTGTCCAAATTGACCAAGACATCAAAATATTTTTAAAAAATGAAGATCCTGCACTAAAACAAGTTAAACAGAAACAAAACAGTCTAAATCTTCTGCATAGACAATCTCAACCAAACAACTTTTTGGCGGAACCCACAATCCCGATTCCCAACCAAATAATCATTTGGTAGAACTCTTTTATTTCACTAGCATGGCATCAGCAAATAATGTTTTCAACAGAAAACTTACCTGAATTCAGCGATCAAGTGTAACACATCCTCTGCCATGCAGTAAATACAAAGGCTTTAAATTTTCAGAGAAATGACCAGAATGCAGTAAAAAATGGGCAAGATAAGCCGTGCCCTAGATAAAAATGAAAATCTTATGTATATGATAACATAATTTTGAACAGGGACAATGTTACAAATACCATAGATGGACATTTTTCCCATTGTCAGCCTAACATTCAGCAGTCATGAACAACCAAACAACTTTTTGGCGGAACCCACAATCCCAACCAAATAATCGTTTGGTAGAACTCTTTTATTTCACTAGCATGGCATCAGCAAATAATGTTTTCAACAGAAAACTTACCTGAATTCAGCGATCAAGTGTAACACATCCTCTGCCATGCAGTAAATATAAAGGCTTTAAATTTTCAGAGAAATGACCAGAATGAGGTAAAAAATGGGCAAGATAAGCTGTGCCCTAGATAAAAATGAAAATCTTATGTATATGATAACATAATTTTGAACAGGGACAATGTTACAAATACCATAGATGGACATTTTTCCCATTGTCAACCTAACATTTGGCAGTCATGAACAATGTTCAATGCCTTATTAACCACACTGTCCAAAATAAGGAGCTAAATAGACAAATATAAATATTGGACATATT
>SNQJ01S0003946.1:75124-92042 GCA_010110895.2 Picea sitchensis | reverse complement strand
GGCCATGACTTCACATGGGTGTCTTTGCAGGCTACTATTCACAGTAATAGGTTCAACCCTTACAGGTATTTCAGCCTGGAGTTTCGGGAGAGGAGGATGCAGACTGGGCACGACGATCGAACGGTTCTGATCAGGGTGTTGCAACGACAACATGGTGGTTCCTTTCTAAGATTAGCTTGGGACCCCGGAATTTCAGTATTAGACAACTCAACAACTGACATAGAGGCGAGACCCAGTTTTTGCTTCCACGATATCAGTTCCCCAGTAGAGCAGGTCTTTGAGGGGTTGATCGAGTTGTTGTAGTACCGAGTTGCTCTACTTAGCGACAGTATTCAAGAGGACTCTTATGCTCATACCTTGCCAGACCACGCGTTGAGCGGAGGATGCTTCACATCTTCCAGGGTGGTTTGAGACCCTGGTATCATTTTTAGTTTCAATCTGGCTCAGTCGATGGAGTGTCAGGTGGTGATGGCATTGCTTGAGGACACGCAATCTGTGGGAAGGGAGGACTGTAATGTCCCCATTTTTGGATTCCCTTGCTCTACAGTCAAAGGCGACCTTGTGAGTTTATGTCAACCTGACCAGAGGAATAAATGAGGTTAATAGTGAGCTTGGGCAATTTGGAGGAGTTATATGTGGCCCGGGCTAGTCCATTTACCATCTTTCATCATCAAGATCGTTTCCGCACAGTTCGCTCTTGGTTCCGTGGCATTCCGACGATTTTTGTAATTTTGGGTCATTATTGAGCATACTTTAATTAAATACATTGAAGGTGTTATTTGGATCATATGATTTGAGGGGATACCTTTGTGTAATAGCTCGTTGGAACCGGGACAAAAATATCTAAAGGTTGGGATGATGAGGAAGAGACTTTTGACATCCAACAATGTCTTAAAAGCCAATTAACCACTTCCCAACATTAAAAAGGGGTAATAAAGTGAAAAGAAAAAGGGGAATAAGAGTTATGTGGATTCAGTCAAAAAGGGAAAGATCTAGAAGGAGCATGGAGAAGTATAAAGGAAGGGTAGCACTTCACCTTCCTCATTATGATTTGATTGATCTCTTTGTAGTGCTCTTGGAGCCAAGGTTTTCATTGGGGTTTTGGAAAAACCCTTCCATTTTGGGTTTGGTTTCGGTGATGCAATATCCACCCTAGCTAGACATAGAGGGGAACTCATCTGGGATGTCCATTGGAGCTTTATATTGCAGGTTATCTTCAGTTAGAGGTACAACGTTTTGATTGGAGGTTCGTTGGGGTTTCTTGGAGGATTTGATCCCTTTCTTTGCAGGACCGTGTGGCTACTTTGTGTGAATGAAGGAACCAATTCCTTATTGGAAAGAGATAGAGTTAATTGCTGGTTGGAGCTCTTGAAGCTGGCCGATTCTCATTCTTCTTATTTGCAGAGGGCCATGGTTAATTATAGAAGGCCGAGTTCCATGTAGGGATGATTTTTATTGGGCAAGAGAATCGTTTTACTCCATAGGGGCCAAGTTTCCATTTGGGCAGAGTTCCATTGAGTAGAAGAGGCCGAATCTGATCCCAGACGCTGTATTCTTGGGAGCTAGGAGAGTACTTTCCTGTGTGGACTATGTTTCCAAGAGGAAAGAGGGAGGGTCGAGAATCTCCTTACAGGAGATCGAATTCCCTGCAACCGATTTCCAATTTGTTGTGTTGTTCTGGACTGAGCATATTTCTTTTGTTGTGTCGTTATATTTTTGGCCCAGTTGTAACAGGTCAACAATATTTAAAATAAAACTCAGATCTTATATGGTATTACCTTGTTGTTTATCTGTTGTAGATGTGATATCTCTGTGGTATTATCGTATTTTGTTACACTATTTGCATGCAATATGAAACTATATATATGGCACCAAAACTCTCAAACATTCCTTGAAATTACTACATGAACAACCAAAACAACAACTCATAAGTATAACAACAACAACAGAGGGTGGGTCTAGGGTTTAAAGTGTCAATGCAAAGTGTTTGACAAAACACTTGCAACAGGAATAACTACAACAAACAGAGGAAGTCTTATGGTGGAATTTGGGCCAATCTACTAAGTGTTTGACGAAATTCCAAAACCAAAAAATTACCAAAATACCACACCATTGAATGCAAGTTTTGTAACAACAAGTTGGTGGGATATTACATAATTTGTCCACACAACATAACATAACATTGATTCAAGTGTGGCCGACCCCTCATTATCCCTTTAAAAATGCTAAAATGCAAAATATTCATCAATAATGGCCACACGTGTGTGACATCAAGCCCTCCTAGGCAAGGAGGAGGCCTCCAAAGGCCATGTGGCACCAATCCGGAGTGAAGTGGGGGAAAATGATGTCTCTCCTCACCCGAAGTCATGCCAACCATAACCAATACCCCTGTCCACCAAACCCTAGCTCCATCAAACCCTAAAAGATGATGTCATCATCAAAATAGGGCCAATGTCCAGGATCCAAGTGTTGCATCCACGCTCGAGGGAATTGCAACTCATCTCTACAAGGTATTTAGCTATATTTTGTTGTAACGTCCCTAATCCTAGTGAAGAATAAGCTCTGGGGTACTCTGACCAGCCTATGGGTTTCCAACCCATCTATGTGCCATCATGATTGAATCTACTCAAACCAAGTCCATCTATCCATCGTCCAAGGTTTCAAGGATGTGAGAGCTAGTATCTGAGGGTGGTGAGTCACTGGATGACTCACTGCTCTACATCACATGCGCCAAAATCCTGCAATAAAGGCACAACATCCTGGGTACAAGCCCAGGACATCCCTCAAAGAACCATCTCAAGGCCATCCAAAATAAAGCAAATTATAAGACAAGGTTAGCCAAGGTTCACAAGAAACATTAGTCCTTAAAGCATGCAAAGTAAGTTGTAACTTAAGATATAATCCATGTAAACAATTCACTTCAGTATCCCTTTCAAGCATCACACTAGCCCAGGACCTTATGTGAGTTGGCAAGTTTAAGTGTGGGAGGGTCTTCATCCAACCATATTAGGTGTGCCAACTTAGACAAAAAATAAAAGACCCAGGTAGATGGATAGGTCCCGAGGGAAACAGGAAAGAAAGAAACCTTTCAAGAGCAAGTGTGATAATGATATGGTTTTAGGGCTTCCTTCATGGCTTATGGTGTCATTGAATCCATTTCTATGAGCGCCTTTGTAGAGGGAGCGCTTGTTGCTTGAGATACCCTTTCCTCAGTACTTTTTGCATTTTGAATCCCTTAATTTGCCTTTTGATACCCAGTTATCATTTGTAAGTCCCCTTTATAAGGTTTCAACTTTTATTCCTTCATTTTTTATTGGGCTATTGTCCTTTATAATTTGGTGCATTCATTCGCATCCGAACATGGACGATTACCATTAGAGGGGGTAGAGCTCAAAATAGTCTAAGGCTTTTATGGTGGCCTTTATCATTTAGCAATAGCATATAAGTATAGAGCAGTTGCATCAACCTCTGGGCCTTCAGCCCCTTCTTCTCATGAGAGAATGGACCATGACCCATTACCGAAGTTTGGTACACTATGAGAGGCTCTAGGATGGAAAGTGTTAATTATGGTGGGGAATGGTACATTACCTTTGTGAGGGCCCCCAAGTAGTACCCCTTTTCTTTGGGCAGTGACAACACAGGACTAGGGCATAGAGGTTGACCACCAAGATGAAACAAGGCAACTGACACAATTTCCTAAGCCAATGATCCATTATCCAACTTCAACCAAAGATCCTCATCCACATGCACAAAAAATTAAGCACAACACTTTGCATGAAATAAGGACTAACATACCTCATGGTGACGTTGGCTTACCATCTCCCATACACTGGGTTGCTTGGATGTGATGAGCCTTGGTTGACTTGTAGCTGTAAAGGTGAATGAGGGAGGTTGTTGCGCTGCCATTTGTGGACATGTTGATCATCATCATGGTCAGGGTCATTTTCTCCATTGCAGGCCATGAGACATGATCTCCTCTAGTTACTCCTAGGCATGGGCAGGGTAACATGCCCCAAGAGCGGTCTTGACCTCCCTCAACCTCTTAAGCATGGTGAATGAGGAGGCAAACTGAGCATTTGCAATCTTCATATGTGTGTACTCTTTATAGATTGTGAGGGCATTGGTATGGTTTTGTAAAAAATTGTGGATATGGTGTACATCATCAATAAGACTTCCCATCCATGTCACATCCAAAGCAATAGATTTAAGTGTTAAATTCAAAGAATGAAAAATGCAAGGTGTCCAAAATATCTATGGATATTTAGCTTCCACAATCATGCCAACAACCTTGCAAATAGGTGCATAATCTATGATCATTTACACACAAGAATCAACACCTACATCTTCAATAAATTTAATGAACAACTCACCCATATATTATGCATCCTTGTATTTTCCAAGAGCATCCATCACTTTCAAGAAGACTGGTCCATTCAAGGAAGACACCATTAAATTGATGAGTGGATGGCATGTTTCATCTGTCCATCCATCCGAAACAATATTGACACCGGATGAGGTCTGTGATGATTTAATAGGCTCTAGGATTTTATCCACCTCCTTCTTTGGCTTAACCAATAATGTGGTTTTGAGCTTCTCTGAACTAGGAGGCACATACCCGGTTGGAGTTCGTTCAACTCAATAAACAAAGGAGACTGTGCAACATTAATGAATGGAAGTTGAGATAGAAAAATAACCCAATGGTAAGCTCAACCTTATCTCACGTCTCTTGTTGAAATATCTTGTCCATTGGATCACCACTTGGAGCTGGCCTCTTTCTTGCTCGCTGAATTGCAGTCCCACTCCCAAATCCACTAAATGGCTTCCTTAAGAATGGAAGAGGATCCTCATTTTTGTTTTTCCTACTTGTTGTTGCTACCTTCCCCATGCCAACATTATCCATTCTTTCCATTTGTTTTTGTTTGGATGCACACACTGCTTTACATGCTCCAAGTCCACAGTTAAGGGCCAACAAATGGCCCTTAACTCGGTAGTAGGTGCTCTTATACTAAATTTTGTAGAAATTGCATGTCCAAAGGACATTCCGTCCCCCAACTAACTTGGTCCCGGGCCCTTGCTGTCATGTTACATACTTCCACCGTGGATATTTATTTTCTTGAGCATGTTGTCTTGCTACAGCAGAGTTTTTTTCAGCATTGGAAGCTGCACTTGCAGCTCCACTTGTAGTAGATGGAACATTAGCAGAGAGAGATGAAGTTGAAGGAGGGGGGCAACACCAACAATGGCACTCCTCCCCTTCCTTTCACCTTTACCAACTTCCCTTGCTGATTGAGCCATGATTTATGTGGAATGAGCAAAAAAAAACATTGTTGTTGAAAAAAACAAGAAATATGGTTTGCAAATCCACCTAGAAAGCACTTGGAATCCCTCCAAATCTCAAATTTACCCTTCAGTTGCACACCAACAGACGTCAAAGCTCCTTCTTGCAGATGAAAATGAGCAAATAGAAGAGGAAAATTGCTTTTTAGAGACCCACAGGTCTCTTTTTTACACCACACGTGTTGGACACCTTGTGACATAGCTAGGGCATGTGTCGGACACGTGTTTGGCAAGTGTCCCGTTTTAGGACAGGTCCCAAACATTTGTCGGACACATGTCCTAGAATGTCATGTGTTCGACACGTGGGATATGGACACAACACCCCTGGGGTCCGTGTCCTGTTACTTAGTATGGGTCGTAGCAAGGCTGTTGGGAGCGCAGAGCGAGAGCGGGAGCAGGAAGCGCAGATTTTCGAAAATCTTCAGGAGCGGGAGCGTTTCAGGAGCATTTTTTATATAATACATAAAAAAAATATTTTGATGCATATATATATATATATAAAACATGCAGAATGTTGAATCAATTGCAAAAAACATGAAAACATAGATATAAGATCATTTAACTAATTGATTAGTGATGAATCAATGATCATTAAAGCATCAACCATTTAGTACATACTACATACTACACATATAACATCAATCATAAACATATGTGGGACTCAACATTAAAGCATCATAACATCAATCATAAAAGCATCATAACATCAATCACTAAAGCATCATAACATCAATCATTAACTTCAAAGGTAAATTGTCATATGATGTTCTTAAGTTCATAACTTCATAACTTCATTGTTTACAGAATAAGCCATAATAAAGAGTCAAGACTCAACTCATAACTTGTATTGCTTCATTTAATAAGCTCATAATAAAGAGTTAAGAGTCAAGACTCAAGACAAAAGTACTAAGTTTTAGAGACTACTTGTAAACATGAAACAAAAAAGAGATCTAGCAGTACTAAGTACTATGCTCTGTTTTCCTCTTGCCACGAAACTTCTAGTTTCTTCTCCCGTGATCTTGAATAAGAGGAGGAACATGGGAAGTGATCGTGGAACACGACCAACAACAGTTGAATGGCCCCCACGTGAAAATGGATGTTGTGCAGATAAAGGTAAACTGATGAATCTGGAACCTCAGAAGTGGATGGGGTGGCATGTCTCCTCCAAGAATATGATCGCTTAATTACAGATAATTCAAAAGTTCCTCTTGCAAGCGCCTAAAACAATGGTTCCATCCTATAAATTAGTCTCCTCCGGATTGTTATCCCAAGCCATATCTCTTTTACAAAAGGCATTCCCCTTTTCATCACAGTAATGTGACAACAAACTCAAGTTGTAATGCACATAAACCAAGCCCCGGTCTGCATTCAAGTTGTTTCTCTTACACTGTGGGATGATTATAGGTGCTCCAACACCTCTCTCAGTAAAGAGGTGTTAATAATTTTGAGAAAGCACCTTCACTGCCAATTTATACAAAGTTTTGGCAGGGGAGCCATACATGTTCCACCATTCGGGATAGCACCTAACTTGTCTCGATCTTTGGTTTCATGCAAGTTACCAAAGACTCATGCTCACTGATGTATTTTCTCAATTCGGCCTCAGACATTTGAGCACACTCTTCATCAAAATTTCAACTTGTCCAATGTAAGATATATCCATTTTGGTAATCTCCTGATTTTTTTTCCTTTCCCCACCCCTGGGTGCGGGTTGGGCCAACCAAGATGAAGAATACTATTCTGGGGTAAGGACATATGCCAAGCATGGAGTGGAACATTCAAATTATCCCACCTTTTGACTACAAGTTTATGGATATGATCATACAAGATCGTATCCTTTGGCTCTACAATGTCTCTGATTTGGCCTAACATGCTGTCAATCTACTCATACACCTCCAATCACCGGTCGACCAGATCCAAACCGGACCATGGGGTTGTAAATTGGCCTATGAATCACAGAATATATCGAACTGCTACAAAATGGCCATTAAGAACTGTGTCCTCCACCTCCGAAAGTCACTTCTCCCGGGATGGATGTAGCCCTCAAGGCTTTTAGATCCCACATGAATCACTCGAGGCCATATACTACTAATGCCTCTTTACCTTCAACAGACGTACATGTGAGATAATAGCTACTACAACTGGTCTTTGCAATCTTTAGTAACTCCAACCTGGAGTGATCGGTATGAAAAATGTAGTGGGCCATGCCATGATTGGTAATAAATCTTATCATCTTCTTCCCTCTCGTGTACAAAGAACCAATCCATCTATAATCATGGTCCTTTATTTTAATGATATCATGCATCAAAAGGTTCATTGTGTGAACCAAACACCCCGACAAAAAATATATTGGGGTACCTATCTTCAATGATTGCTTCTATTGCCTTACAATTAGCAACATTATCAATGATGACTTGAATAACATTGTATAGTTCAATCTCTTGAATGGTTTTAAGCAAGGCATCCGCAATATTAATCCCTGTTTGTAGCTTATCCGAGTAGTCATGGGCTAAAAGGAATATCACACCACCTTAGACACAACAAGAACATTTATTAATGGCTTGCCTTTCACATTTGTCCAACCATCGTGAGCTACAATTGATAATTCCATTTAGGTTCCACCATTTGTAAATTTTCCTAGAGAACGAATGGATTTTGGTTCTTTCTCTGTCAAGTCCCACGGTTCTAGCTTGTCATACCCGTGGGCTCCTAAATCCTTTAGGGGCACCATTGATATCTTGGACCATTTCATGCCAATATGTGGTGAGAGAAGAACATTGAATGGTACCACATGCATATAGAAACCTAAAAACTTTAACGATCCACATCATCTATACAACCTTGGTCAAGGAATTATGATAGTGTTCTAGGTGAAGACGGAGGCGAGAATGCACTAGCATGGGGATGCGCCTGCATCAATGAACATTCTTCCCAGATTCTCAAATGTTCACCCCTTGGTCTTTTGGCCTTGTTTTGTACTACCTCCTCTTCCCTTGGTATTTGAGTCTATCTTGGAATCAATACTCACATTGTGCTTGATTCCTATATTCTTATCTTCATCTCAGTACATAGGCCCACATAGATGCTTTCTCACACGGGTATAGAACCCAGGTATCTGTAGATGACAATGGTGGCATATAACTCTCCTTGTTCCACCTTTCCCTCCACTAAGCTTAGTGACATACTTCCATGGAGGTGCAAATTGCCTTTGATTTTTAGATCTCACTCATCAACGGGCTACTCTTTCATTGTCTCTATCCCTCCATTCCTTCCTCCTCTCCTTGGTATGTGTTGTCCATTTCTATTTCTTCATCACTATCATGGGTGACATTTCCAACGTGAACCTCCAACCACCATCATTATAATAAAAATGGAACCAAAATGGCATACAACATTGACATCAATATCATGAATGTTGAACCTTGGTTCTTGATAATAAGTTGCTACCGCAATAGAATGATGGAGGAGAAAATGGGAAAGAGTAGGAGAAGAAACTAGTTTACAACACATGCATTCAACAAAACAAAACAAGAAAGAAAATGGGCTTTAAGAGCCTATCATTAGATATTATATAGTCAAGGGAGGTATTTATTCCACGCAGTAAAATCTCTGATTTAGGATAGAATTCCGGAAGCAAGAAGAAACTCAATGAGTCAATATTAATAACCCTAGAAGACTTGCCAACTCAAGAAGATAATTTATATTAGGTTATTAGGCCCCCAAGAGAAGAACTCGGCCAGAATAAATAATATATACTCAACAGATAGATACCTTAATGAGAAGTCGGGCCCAGAAGTTAGCCTAATTAGTATAACATGAGGCTACCATTCTCGCCAAGCAGTGCCTCTGTAATTGCAGAGAAGAACTTAGGCAGACTGCAAGCCCAAATTTTGTGTGTGTGCTTGAGGCTACACAGCCCATCAGCCTAGCAAATCACGCTTGGCATGGACTATCTCTATTAGGCTTTGACTATCTCATTGCCTTTATTGGTATGCCATCTTGGGGGAAAGGTGCTTATCGTTTAGTGGCTATCTAGCCTAGGGTTTGCTTCCAGAGTGATTCTCACATGTTAAGGTGCTCTGAGGGTGGCTTCAAAATTCTATGGTTGTGTGACATGTATTGTCAATAGTAAAACGAAGTAGACATCTTCTATATTCTATAAAGTTATGGGCCCACACCTCCTTCATTCAAATTAACTACTGAAGGAAACATAGACGCGAGGATATTGAGGGCTCATTGAGGAATCAGCTTAGGGTTTCTAGCAGAGTTAGGTTACCATAGCACTGGCTGGCCAGAGTTACTAGCATGCATTGCGTAAACCTCTAATCCTCTTGTTGAGGCACTCCTTAAATGAAGGGATTGACCTAATCTCCTCCTGATAGATCAGCTGGTGCCTCCGCCTAGCATTCCCCGGTACTCAGTGCCAAGACGTCGAGTTGGAGTTTTTGGTCAAAACTAGGGTTTGACTAAGCCAAAGCAACATGACTTATTCTATGAAGTCGAGAACAAATTAGATGGAGCCTCTAACTCTTCAGAGTGTGTGGAAGACAAGGATTGATCTCTATCCTGCTAAGAATAAAGTGTTGGATATCATGGAAAGGAAAGATCATGAACCTAGAATTTGAAGAAGGAAAAGAGAAGGAACCATTTAACGCTAAAATTATGGAGAAGTTCAAAAGATTCAAGATATCAATGTGACTTGTTATTTGGGTAGTGGACTCTATCAACATTCACTTGATACCCCATATCTCCCATCTTGACTCATTGAAGAAGATGTACGATGCCCTAAATAAAATCCTCTTCAGCTAGGATACATTGGACAAGTAATGAGTCCTAAGAATGAGCTCCGTGGATACGAAGATGACATCATGACAACATAACATACTTTGTGAGAATCTCTCAGCTTAAGAGATCAACTACAAGTTATTGAAGAAAATCATTTCAGAAGGAATTGGTAAACATAGTACTAAATGGTCTTCCAAAGACGTGGGATGCATTTGCTGAAGTATTAAACAAGGAAGGAGTATCCGACATTTGAACAACTTTGGATCTATTGCACTCAAGAAGAATCGAGGATCAAGGCAAAAGAGAAACTCCTGCAAGAAGTACGATGATCAAGCCTTCACATCAAGATTCAAGAATTTCAGAACAAAAGGAAGTCCGGTTCAAGGAGGAAGCCAAATCAAGAGAAAGATGATTTCTGTAAGCACAATGCTCAATCAGTCAAAATTATGGCCACTACAAGAATCATTGTCCTGAAGCCAAAGAAAAAGGAAGGAGAAACATCATAATTAGTTGCTTCCAAGAAAAGGAACCTACAAAGAAGACTAAGCAGATGAAAGAGACTTCTTCTTCCCAAGGTAAATACTTCTTAGTTCTTGTACATATCTTGTTTGCATCGTCTCTCAACATGACATCTTGTATATCTCTTGGAAGATAATGTTCCAAGAAGAACTATACTATGGAAAACAACAAGATAAGGATTGATATCATTAGATAATACACATGAAAGGATGAAATACTTACTTAATCAACTGCGAAGAGATTCTAGAAGAAGCTAAAGATGTAAAGAGTCAAGATCAAGAGGAAATTGGAGAAAGACTTATAACGCTTTGTAGAAGACAACAAGACGGAAGCTGGACTCCGCTAGACAAGAGAGCCAATTATATACTGGGTGAAGACAACAAGGATGCAGACGTGAAGCATGGACTCATAGATAGAGGGAGCCGATTATATGCACTCATAGATGAAGCTGCTGATTAGGGAGGGAGCTAATCCTGTGATCCTTTGAAGATGATGAAGTATGGTAGCAGCCATGAAAGACAAAACGTGTTCGGGGCTCTCAACTACAGCAGAAGACTTCTTCGAAGAAAAGCCTAAAAGTATCCCTGGTTATCCATCAACATCCATGATCCCATGATGAAAGAAATAATTTGGAATCTCTAGGGCATGGAACCCATAAGAAACTCCATGGACCCAAGAGCCAAAGGAAAACATGAGGAAGAACATAAAGATTCCAAGAAAGAAGAGGAAGCTGTATCAACTACCATTATATCACAAGATTTCACAAATTTACATGAACTCACTAAAAGCAATCAAGGCGAGAGGAACTGAAAATCAGGATGAAGAAATAAAGAAGGAAGACTTATGAATGAAAGCATTGCAAGATCCGTAATCCAGAGGTACTCCCAGATGGAGGGAGAAGACTATGATAGATTACTGCTCCAAGAAACTGCATATATCTTTATATGAGTCAATATCCATGAGTTGAGTTCTACATCAGATAAATGCAAAGTACTAGAACAATTGAGCAAAGAGCATATGAAGAGCAATTCAAGACTTTGAGGCATACCAGAAGAGACCCTTGTATGTAGATGCTGGAAGAAGATAACTTGGTGGAGAACCTCCTGCCAAAGAAAAGCGCGATGAAGATTTCCATAACAAAGATATTGTATCAAGATGATTACCAGAAGATCGCATCTCATGATGACGTATTAGCGCCACATGGATATGTCTCCCAGCTTCCAACAATGATTATATATTTTATTGATCGAGGCCACATGGCTTCCTTCAAAGAAGACCAAAGGTCTTAACTAAGTACATTTGAAATCAAGCATTACATTATCTATGATGAAGTTCGTAAAGGAGAAAGAGGTTCCTTCCAATACATATCTCCACATATGAGCAGATAAACATACATCTTGGCAAAGCTTCTATCCAAGATGAAAAGAGCCTTCATGCATTGCCGGAGTCAGGAGACTCCACTTCCTTATTGAAAAAGGAAGAGGATGGACTGTGCTGGGAGGGAGCACTGATATGTATTGATTTATGCACAGCCATTTTCACCAAAATGGTCCAGATGAGCAGCTTCTTCCAAAATGGGAAAGTGGATTGAGATTTCCGACTGACACGATTTCCATTGTGGTTGGCATGGGAAATGTATCCAGATTGTTGATGTATCATAGACATCGACTTCACTGTGGTTAATATGGGGAGTGGTCTAGGGCGCCTCCTCTTTCCTTGAGGGTTACTTCAAGAAGATCGCCCGGGCCTCAGTTTAACAACGATTTCTCATTTTTGTTAACATGAGGAATGGTCCGCTTTGGGGGTTGATACGGGACAATATTTTCCTCTTGTAGTTAATTGTGAGGGAAATGGTCCAACAAATATTCCTTAGGGTTTATACATTCTCCAGGGAATGGTCCGTGAGGGGAATGGTCTTAGGGCTCAAAGCATGAATCGGGGACATGCATTCCTTAGGTTTATACATTCTCCTCTCCAGGTGCACTTTGATTAGTGTAGAAGAATGGCCCAGATGGGGAATGATCCGTGTCCAAGACAAGATACTATTCTTCCCGTTTGAGAAGAATAGTCCAGAGACATCTAATTGTTCTACTCTGAGGGTCGATATTCTTTCAGATCTCACATGTGAGTGAAAGATTGGCCCAGATATTCAAATTTATATCATAACATTGTTTCTATGCAAAAGGATATCGATGATTGTTTGGTGAAGATTGTATGAGAGGATGTATACTACCGGTAGGATATGTTCCAACGCTTGATCAAGTACTTGTTTGCTACTTGGCGTGGTGAAGTATACCACTGATTGTAGTTATGTATTTCCGATTATGAATAGACACACTTGTGTTCTATTTTTTTTCTGATTGTCTTGAAGACTATCAACAAGACATTGAAAATGATTATCACCTAGATGGATGATCAAAGAACAGAAATTTCTGCATGGTGAAATGGTTCAAAATGATTTAATCTTCTATATTACATGTCTAGGATTAGAAGAATGGATCTTGTGTCACTCAATGGTGTGGGTGATTTATCCAGCATCATGTCTGATTTTACTCAGATGGAGTATGGTTTCAGAGATGATGCCCGATGACACCGATAGTGATGATGGTACTCCTCATGGATCTAGTCATGAGATAGTCTAGACGATTATATGGATGTTGGCTTCGTGACGGAAGGTTTTGTGCTCAAGACCATTATCTGTAATAATTTCCCTAGCTGTGAGGGAGGCGTTGATATTATGGTAGTCATGGGAGGTATTTACCTCCATGTGTAAAACCTGACGGTGATAGAATACTCCGAAGCAAGAAGAAACCTAATGAGTTGGCTTACTGAATCTCTAGAAGTCTTGACGGCTCAAGAAGATAATTTATTAGGCTATTAGCCTCCAAGAGAAAAAAGTCAGCCATAAATAATAATAAAATACTCAATGCATGATAATTGCATCGAGAAGTTGGCCCAGCAAATAGCCGTAATTAGTATAAATAAAGAGACCAAGCTCATTCGGGCAGTAATCTCAAAATTGTGAGTAGGCAACTTCAGCGCATTGCGCTGCCTAGTCTTGTGCGCTTGTTTGAGGAGAGTCATGCATTGCACTGGCCGCAATGAAGCGATCATGTCATTTGACTATCTCTTGGCTAGGGTTTGACTATCTAATCAGCTCTTATTGATGCGCTATCCTTTTGGGGAGAGGTGTGCTACCCTTTGTGTGGTTATCTAGCCTAGGGTTTGCTTCCCGAGTGATTCTCTCACAAGGTTAAGGTGCTCGGAGGTCGCCTATGGTTGCGACAAGGATATTGTCATTGGTAAAATGAGAACATCCATTTATATTCTAACACCTACCTTTTAGCTCTCCAATGGTGGCTGAATATGACTATGGTAGCCTTCTAATCTCCTTCCAAGCTCTCACAAATGAAGCCTTCTTAACTCTTCAATCTCCCTCAAGAACTAGCAAGAACTCTCTCAAGAGTCAAAACCTTTAGCAAAAGAAATGATGAAATGGAGAAATAGAATGAGAGAAATGGTAGTGAAAGAGTGTTTTGACCTTCAGCTAACCCTAGGCTATCTTTTCCATGAGTCATTTCTCCAAAAAAAAACCCCAAAAAAATACCAATTTCCTCCTCCTCATGCACGCGGGCTCAGGGAGCGTTTCGGGTAGCGTTTTTTTCCCTTGGGAGCGTCCAGGGAGCGAACACTCCCTGGACGCTCCCTGAGCGCTCCCTCAAAAACCAAGGAGCGCGGTTTTTCATGAGGGAGCACGCTCCCTAAAAACTCTCCCCTTCGAAGTGCGATTTGGGAGCGGGTTCGAGGGGGGGGGGTGTGCTCCCCCGCGGCCTTAGGTCATAGTGTGCAAAACTAGAAGAATAAGGCATTAATAGATATGACACAAGGATACAATGGATCTATGACTGGCCATGATGCCAATGGAGAGGCCAGTCCAAGTGGAAATGATGTCAGTTCGTCTTTCATCCCACCCCTTGCAACTTTTGTTGTTGGAGAGTCCTTATTACCGTTGTCACACATAGTGCAAGTGTTTCCATTGTTAGCAGTGAAAGTGTACCTTCAACAATGTCAATGTTTCCAAAGGAGTTGGCTAGAGTCTGTGAATGGTTGTTTCTAGTAGCCTTAACATTAGTGTGGAAAGACAGAGTTTGGTTGCACAACATGGTCCTTTGGGATTTTTATTATTTCCAAGAACACATACTACAAGAATGGCAATCAGCTCGTAGAATCCTCTCTACAATTACCATTTTTTCACAACCGCAGAGAAGAAGACATGGAGCAACATTGATTCCTCTGCAAATCCATTTGGATTGCATAGGGAATTTACAATGTGGTGAGATTGGGTGAGTTTCAAACCACTCTATGTGTGAGGGAATTATAGTGGTACATGAAGTTTCAACAGAGTGCTTTGTCATTTCAGAGTTAGAAGTTGGATGAGATGTGACAAGACTTCGTCAAGGAATTCAAGAAATTGAAATCTAGCAATGCAGAACTGAAAGACATCAAGTGGAGTGTTGGTGAGTTAGTTTGGGAGTACAACCAAAGACTTTGTGATATGATATGCCAATTGAGCTATACAAGCCAAGACATGCGGCACAAGTAATGGTTCATCAATAGACTGTTGCCTCACTTATGAACACCCTTGTTGCAACAGTGCATGAGTATTCAGTAGGAGGCATTGGAGTTTGCAATGTGTCTTGAATTGATTGGAGGATTAGCAGATGACGCAGTTCCAGGTATGGCACTTGTCATGGCGCAATTTCAAGATCAACTCACTACCTTGTTAGAGAAAATTCAAGAACTAGAAAAAGGTAAGAAGGTTGGACGAGAATAGGTATGGTGTGATTCAGTGTTACACTGTTGTTGTGATGGTCCCCTTTATTAGAAACACCAAAGCAGAGATCTTCAAAATCTGCCACCAGAAGGGTCATGATCTGTATCATTGTCTACTTTTGCAGAAGTAAAATAGTCATGTTATTGTCTTATATCGAAACTTTTGTAGAGTCAATTCTCATCACAGGGAGGATTGTAGAGATTTGCAAGCATTAGCAGAGAGATCTGAAAATATTGTGTTCATTGTGGACTCCTTGGCAGGAGGGA
This sequence comes from Picea sitchensis, assembly GCA_010110895.2. Lineage (NCBI taxonomy): Eukaryota > Viridiplantae > Streptophyta > Pinopsida > Pinales > Pinaceae > Picea > Picea sitchensis. Next base: position 76,304 of record SNQJ01S0003946.1, on the reverse strand, counting down.
ACAACAGATCAACCTAAGGACAAGAAGATTGAGGGGTAGGGCCAACAAGAATCAGCCCTTTGCAATGTTTCATTTTCAACGAAATTGGCCACATTACGTAGAATTGCTTGCATCCCCATTGGCCAAGGCTGAGAAAGATCACCACATTCCTTGCCCTGAGATAACTTTCCAGCTCTTTTACCTTTTGGAGACTGATTTTTAGGAGTGCCTCATTTCAGATGTCCAATCTACTATGAGATTAGAGGGTGTTTTCATTGTCTCTACTGGGGATCGAGAGGTTCCCTCTCCACCTTCTTCCACTATCAGACTAGAGATGCCTAGCTCTTTTCAAGAAGGAGGTTTTAGGGAACTTATTGAGGATCTTGCATGATCCTCCTGTTGATCGCCCATTTAGCACTAGTGGTCAACTCATGTGCCATGAAGAGATGCATCGTCAGATGCCATGATTGTCGAAGACTGTTGGTTCTACAAGGCTGTGTTTGGCCCAGCACTTGTTTTTGTAATTGGAATTTCCGCACCCCTGTGTGGGTTAATAATGTAATAGGTCTGCATGAGTCATGTCTAGGTCAGTTACCTTGGGATCGGTTCACTGGGAGAGTTTCGTTCACCGAGGGTTTTTTATCCTCAGGTTATCAGTTGGGCTTTTCAACCTTACTGATTTCCCTTGAGTTTTTCCCTCACACTTTACATATGTCCTCCAAAGTGGTGAACGACGTTCTAGTGGGCTTATGTTTTGGTAACTATATAGGGAATTCTTTGTAAATGACCATGCAAGACATCATAGAAAGTTTCGCGGAATTCCGTCGAGTCTAGGTTAGTTTTTTTTAATTAATTAATTTTTAATTAAATTTCCCTAAGTTTGGAAGTTTAATTATTTAATTAATTAATTATTTTTGAGCAATAATTGTAAAAACTGGATCCTTGGACTTTTGATGGGGGTATTTGTGCTCAAAAGAAATGGAATAGCACCCCCTACATCCATGGACCAAGTTTCAACTCAGTCGGACAACTTTAGCCATGGGTTAGTACACCCGGAGTGTCAATCAGTCTAAAACAACAATTTTAATTGCTAAAGTCCAAACATGGCAAAAATGTAAAATTGTAATAATGAGTTTAGAGGATGTAAAATGATGGAATAAAGGTTAGAGAGAGCCTCCCTAAGCATAACATAACCCTCCCA
>SNQJ01S0003946.1:52855-73547 GCA_010110895.2 Picea sitchensis | reverse complement strand
CTTAATAACCTACCTAGTTGGGAGAGGAACACCCCAAAGAGGTAAGGATAAGTGTTAATGCTTTACTTTTGATGTGATGTGATGTGATCTAATGGTTTAATGTTCTTAATGCTTATGTTATAGATCTAATCTCATCATCTTAAACCCATTGGGCAACACACTTAAAATTTTCTATTTGGATCTTGCTTAGTTTTATTTCAAGCTCATAATCTCTCTCTTAAGCACATGTTTTGATCTTAATGCTTCATATCTCTTAAAGTGATTAACAAGTGAATGCTTCATTGGTTGATCATTTACATCTATTGGTAGCCACGTATTGGGCTTTGAATGTGTTGAATGGTTAATTTGGCAAACACTTAAATTTTCTTCATCTCCTTAAGGCAAGTTGTTCTTGCCATTTATCTCTTGTTTCTAAGCAAACTTCAATTGATGTGCATGTGATAATCTTTATTTCTTTCAGCCATCTATTTTTGCTTTATATGTGTTGATTCATTCAATGGTTTAAGCTTAAGCAACACACTCATTGAGCAAATAACAGTTTCGGCCATATCATTAATTTGCACTAAAAAGGTACTTTAAAACCTTCTAAACACTCTTTAAATCACCTAAAAGTCTACCTAATTGTTATATATACTTAATAGACTACTTTAGGGTACCTTAGACCACCATCTCCACCATCTAAAACGGGTTTGAAGAAAACAACGGAGGGTAGTGGCAGGGGACTGTCCCGTGGTGCTCCAGGTGGGTGTCCTCTCCGGGAAGTACTCTTACTATCAGGGCTGACTGGTTCTGCTAGGGTTGGCCTCGTTGCCACACTATATTGAGTGTCCAGCAGTTATTTGGCAACAGGAGGAGGAGGCTTTGGTGAAAGCTAATAAAATTTGTAAATCTTTAAGAAAAGCCTAATTATTTAAACCCTTGACCAAATCTAACGAAATACTTGGGGGGCTTAATAATCAAGAGTGTAGATTCTCTTCAATATTCTTCATAATAGTTGTGTTAAATTCTTTCATTTTGGAATTTGTTGATGAAGTAATGTGTTGATGATAATCTTGTGTAAATGATGATGTGACTTGATGCTTTGATCTTCTAATCCTGCACACATTGAACAAATACTTGGTTAGATTGTTGTTGTAATCTATCATTCTTTTAATTGTAGATCTTGTAAGTAATTGTACATGATATTCTTTTATTGAGTTATTATTTCTTGTAAAATTGTAACTTGTAATCTTTTGTAAAGAAACACCCCTTAACCTAGTTGACCCCTTGCCCAATTTCTAGGCACTAGTCTTAGTTGACCTAGGGAAAAGGCTTGTTTTTCATGCTAACCCTTGTACATTGCGTGGTTGCTTTGGCATCTTAGGATTAGAATCCTCTCTAACCTTAACAAACTAAAATTAACTCCTAGAACCTAATTCTAACACATCTAGTAACTAAGGTCTACCCCCTTTGGCTTTCCTAGGAGTAAGCCTAGACGGAAGAGGTTCTGGTCAAAGTGACAGCGTGGGCTGTGAACCTAGGCATTGTGCCTCCAAGGACACACTAAGTAAGTCGGACTTAGCTCACGTTTGCAAGTGTGTATAAGGATGACAACACCTCCCTAACCAGATCCCATTAGGAGGATCACTTCCTTCTTCCCCATTGCCATGTCCACTAGTAGTAGAGAACAACAAGCCGAGGAGCAAATCACTTCAGATTCTAGATCAATATGATTCAGAATTCTTCTCAACACCCCTTCCCAATGGGTCAACTAGCATACACGATACTTTTGAGGAGCTCTTGTTCCAAATCCCAATCCATATTCCACCAAGCCACCAAACAGAGCAATGCTTGGAGGTCCTAGGGCCAGATTCACTCTACACATTCACTCTTCATGCAGTATTGTTCTCCAGGTTCACCTAGTGTATCCAGTCCATTCGGAGATTTTCCCCTCGATCTTGGATGTTAGGAGTGATGGGCAATGGACCTCATCAATCGAGAGTTCCTCCCATAAATTCACATCCAAGCCCCCTCAGCACCAGCTATTTATCAGAGAATGTCATCAAGCAATGCATTGTTCCTATCACAATGAACATGACTCAAATCAGGAGACATCCTCTTCCTCTTCCTACTCTACTTCGTGCCCTAACATGCTTCGACAACAACATTATCTGCTTAACATGGTTTTGATCTCGTTTTTGTATCTGCACTACTTGCATTTTTATCGACTAATTAGTTAGCTCTTTCTCTGCTTTTAGTGTAGTAGTGATAGGAGTTGCTTTTACACTCCCATTGTTTATACACATTGGCCGTACTTTTGAGTCCCATTGATCAACATTGAGGTCACTTGTTGGACATGAATAAAATTATCTTATCTTATCTAAGACTCAAGTCTCACACATGCTAGAAAATGGCTCTAAAGCCTCTATTTATGCATGTGTATTATAAAGCAACTCTAGAAATGCTCCATTGAGTTGTTTATGCCTCATCATCCTCTTCATCATTTTTTCCACCAACGGTTCAATTTCCTTTCCACAATGTTGCTTTAAGGTCATTGGTTTACTGTAATGTAATGTTCCAAATATCTCTTTCTGTGCTGATGTGTTGCAGGGAGTTGGTTCTTGCAATATTTTTTATGGGTCTTTTGTATAGTGATGTTCTGGGTCATTTGTTTTGGAGCTACACAATCTATGATGTTGTGGGTCTTTTCTTTCTTCTCTGTACAGTATGATGCTGTGGGTCTTTCATTTCTGCAGTGCACAGTGTGATGTTCTAGGTCATCTGTTTCTCCACTGTACAGTGTGATGTTACAGCTCTTCTCTTTCTGAGTTGTCGTGTGATGTTGTGGGTCATCTGTTTCCATGTTGTACAATGTGATGTTGTGGGTCATCTGTTTCCATGTTGTACAATGTGATGTTGTGGGTCTTCTATTTCTATATCATGCAGTTTGATGTTGTGCACCATCTATTCCTGCACTCTGCAGTGTGGTGTTCTGGGTCTTCTATTTCTATGATGTGCAGTCCAATGTTGCATGTTTTCTATTTCTATGCTGTGCAGTCCAATATTGCAGGTTTTTTATTTCTATGTTATTGAGCCTGATGTTGTGGGTCATTTGTTTCTGCAACACTGGATTGCAGGTCTTTACTTCCACATTCTATTTTAATTTTTTGTCATTTGTACACTTCTCCATTGTGCATTTTTGTGTTGCTGCATTCTTACACCTAGAGGATTTTGGGCTGTAGTTGGTATGTGCATCCTGGCAGCTTGTTCAAGGATTGCCAAGGGTTTTATATGAACTAAAATTATTGTCAATTGGTTAAATATATGCTATATTCCAATGTTGGATGAATCAGAATTTAGAGCATTTTGTTGGAGTCTATGGTGTTTGTCCCTTAAATCCTTTCATATTGATCCTATAAAGATGAGAATGCAAAGTTCATAAAAACAAGTGATGGACATTGTGGGTAATAGAGATAAATATTTGTGTATATTATTCAGTTTAATTGAATTAAATAAACCAGATTTGACAGTCTACTGTGATATTCAGGAACCTGCACTCTAGTAAAAAATGAATAAAGAACTCCTTGAATAAGAAGATAAAAGGAAAACCTGCATTGTAAGAAAGCAAGAAATAGAAGACCAATATTGAAAAAATCATATGATGATGACACGATAATTGAGATGCAGGTAGCATTCTAACGGAAGCACACCTTGAGAATAATGGGCATGTCCAGGACTGTCATGATATGAAGGATGTTTGGATTCTGCATCATCGTTTTGTTTGCATTTATATCTTTCTGACGCTGCTGATGCAGAAGGTCCCTTATCAGTCTGTAATATAGTCAGGTCATTAGTGGAAGTCACTGCCCCAGGTTGAATGTTAATTTCAATCTCATGCAGGCCATCTACCTTTCTTTCATGTGCAATCTCATCCTCATTCAAAACAATTGAATCTGGGAAGGCTTGAATGGAACAATTTGTCATATCTGTCTCAAAATCATTATCACTGGTGCTTTTCATCTCTTGTTCAGGGGATTCCACTGCTAACTCAATTGCTTGTCTTACTACATTAGACCGAATTTCTACGCAGGTGGTCCCAAACTTCTCAGACTGTTTGAAGCTATCAGTGCAAGCATATCTCTGATCCTGTTTTTCTAGAGATGAGGAATCATTGCGCAGCATCTTCTCTTTTTGATTGGAGGTCTCAACCTCCAGATCCTTGTTTGTTTTCACATCAACTTGAACAACTAGATTGCTTTCCGGCATAGATAGAATTACCTTCTTTGAGACACAAACAGAACCTTCCTCTGGAAGGCTCAGTAAGTCTCCACCTTGAATACTTTCAGGTAGACCTTTTGATGCAGCAACAGAATGCTCCAATGTCTTGGTTTTGACAGTTCTTGTAATTTCAAAAACATCTGGACAATAATCAATATAGGCTTTCTCACTAACATTCTCACTATGACTTGGAGTTTGATGTGCATTAGTCTGCAATTTGGCAGTTGGGATACTCATCCCTTTCGATGCAGCCACAGAATGCTCCAATGTCTTGGTTTTGACAGTTCTTGTAATTTCAAAAACGTCTGGACAGTCATCAATATAGGCTTTCTCACTAACATTCTCACTATGACTTGGAGTTTGATGTGCATCATTCTGCACTTTGGCCATTGGGATACTTACACCAGACAAAGTGTCAATGCTGGAGATACTCATAATGTCCCCTAATTCATCAGTTAGACCTTTGGATGCAGCTGCAGTATGCTTTAGTGTCTTTGTTTTCACTGTGCTTGTCATTTCAGGAACATCTAGACAGTAATTAGTACAGGGATTTCCACTTGCATTTTCACTATGAATTGGTGCTTGATGTGTTTTACTCTGTGCACTAGCATGTGGGCTATTTAAATCAGATACTGCGTAGATGCTTGAGATACCTGTACTGTTCACTAAGTTGTCAGGTGTACTTTTGGATGCAGTATGGTCTAATGTATTTGTTTCCACAGTGCTTGGCATTTCCAAAATGTTTAGAAAATAATCAGTAGATACTTTCTTACTAACATTCTCACTACAAACTGGAGTTTGGTATGTACTTTTCTCCTCTTCAGCAGACAGAACACTCAAACTAGACAAAACGTTGATGCCGGAGGTACTTGTGACATTCTCTAAATCAATTTTCCTACCACCTGTTTGGCATAAATCACTGGTCCCTGTTTGTTCTATGGAGCCTGGACCAGGAACTGAATTGTATGTACCATATACTACTGATTTCATTAAATCATTCCCACAACTTCTAAGGTGAAAGCAATCCCTCCATAAATTTATAGAACTGATAGCCTCCACCTGCAACACTGATTCTTTGGCAGTTTTTACTTTGCTTGGTAACTCCCCTGAAGCAACACATTCAGGAGAAAGTTCAACATTATGCTCTAATGCATCTTTGCCAGGCATGTGTTGCAAGGGAAAATCCACACTTGCAGTTTGATGTTGAATATTTCCTCTGCCTTCACAATGTGCAATCCCTTCGACCTTCTTAAATTTAGACATAAGATTCATGTTATTACTTCCAGTCATTTGTCCAGCAGAAAATTGATCTTGCAAACACATAGTGTAACAATCAACTGAACAGTAGGGTTGAAGTGGATCTGTTTCCTTGACTTGATTTTTGGTAGCTTCGTGCATAATCACATATTTCCTTGACTCAAGGTCATGTTTCCGCATTTTTGCAATTTCAAAATTTCTCAGAAGAGCTGCCTGAAGATTCTCTGAGATACCATCACTGGCATTCTTTATGCTCATAATTTTTAAAGACTTATCCTCTTGAATGTCCACAATGGGGCTGCCTAAATATTCATCATTTCTATAAATAACATCTTTCTTGAAATATAAACAGACCTCTCTATGTTCATTAATTTCAGCTCCATGCTCATCTTTTTGAGTATGGCCCATATCAACATCTTGATAACAACCATATGCATGAGAACCAGTAACACTAGGTATGCTCTTGACACTTTCATTGCCATCTAGAAGTGGCTTGCCAAGGTTTCCAGTGTCTGGATTACTTATATCAGCCTCACAAATCTTGCTACCAGAACTCTTTTCATTTGAATCACTATGCAAATCATGTACATCCGATATTAATTCTATCTCAAGGCAATCTCGGTGTTCTCGTGACAGGCTAGAAGAGCCAACAGAGTGTCTTTCAGCATCTTCAAATTTTATCTCCATTTTATCAAAAGCATTGATTTCCTTCAGGCAAAGGGGGGTTAAGCACTCTCTTGGCTCATTACTTACATCTTCAATGTCCTGATCGCCGGCTTCAGTATAGGGTGCAACACGTTCCCCCTGTTCAGAGCTTGCATTACTGCTAGTAGGTACTGAAGAGTTGATGGAGCTTGACTGGCGTAGGAAGTTACTTGTTTTGTAGGTGTAAAATGAGGCAGCAGGTGCACTTGACAGTAAAGGCCTAAACATACTTTTAGAATTCTGACGAAGATGCTGCAAGATAGAGCAACAGCAAGATGTCTTCATTAAAATCATAAAATAGCAGAGAGAGATTCACTTGGTCCATCTCAATAACATATTATAAAACAATTTCATGGTGTGTGGTGCACCAGACATACAAATGCAGTTAAATATGAGAAACTTATTAGTTTACCCTTGCAGATAAGGAAATGTGATCAAGTGTCAATCAGCTAAAAACAGCACATTACAACATCACTGAAAGCAAATAAAGCTAATAACTAGATCTAAATATAGTTTTTTTCTGAATTCTTAGGCATACCGATTGCCGCACTGTAGAACCAGAGCCACTGGAAACATTTGTCGCTGAGGGTTTTACTTGCTTTTTTGAGGTTGACTGAACTTCAATATTTGCATTTGATCCTTTCTTTCTTGTTACTTGGTGATGCACTGCATTTTTAGTGCATGTTTTTTTAACCGAAGTTGCTGAATAAATAGAATCTATCTCATCTTCACATGATGAAACCACAGAGCTCTTACTGTAAGAGCTTAAACGATCAGAATCATGATTATTCGATGAGTTGGCCAGCCTAGAAATTCTTGGAGATACAGATTGTCCCCTTCGTTTATTCCCAGTTTCTTCTCCATGCCTTGAGGCTGGACACAAACCCCTTAAACGAGATGTTGACCGATCAGATAACGTTGTGCGGAGATTTGGAGGTGGTTTGGGGGAAAAATCGGGAATACCAGACTGCCATGGCTGTATCTTTGAAGAGGAGGAGCCACCATGCCTGCTTTTTTGTGGTGAATATCCACCTCTTCCTGCCGATGATAGCTGACCACGAGGGCTTGTGCTAGACCTTCGTAATGCAGTTGTTGAGGATTTTGCTGAAGGGGTGGAAGACCTTTGGCTAGAAGTAGCTGGCCTGCTAGAAGATGTTAAAGGTTGCAATTTCGGATTTCCAGTTTGACTTGAAGATGCTCTACCTCGGGAGTAGGTATTCGGACCACTTGAACAAGAAGCAGTGCTGGCCCGTTGTGGACTAGCACTGATTCGTGAAATTGGAGAACTAGAATTTCCCTGAAGCATTATAAAGCAGTGAACTTAGCAAAAACAGGAAATACGATTTATTGATCATTACCCTTGGGAAAACTAAAAGATACCCATAGAACAACATTCTCCTAAATAAACTTTCCAATGACTGCCATCAGCAGCAATAAAGAAAACATCCCTTCAAATATAATAGATACTCATGAAAAGTTGCTTGAACTAACAGAAGAAGCTTGTGCTCCAAACACTAAGGCTTCATGGAGAGAGCTGATGTTGCAATTACAACTACTCTTGACAGTAGAGGAGAGAAAATTCACATCAAAGTAACTAACTATAATTAAATGGAGAAGGAAATAAGGATAATGGAAAGAAAGATTGAAAAATAAAAATTAGATCCATTTTGCAAGAAGTGTCTTACCCTCGAGGTTGTCCTGCTTGATATTCGTGGCATAGAAATCACTCCACTCTGCAGTGTACCTTTCTCAGATATGTTAACACAGGGAGCATCCTGCTTCAGTGAAGGAAAATGTGGAGTGCCTGGGGGAGTCAGAAGCCTGCCATTGCATTACAAAGCAATCTCAGGAATAGAAATGTATGTCTGATGAGAGAACGCCTTTGCAAAACCAACAGTATGCACCCAAAGAAGTGAGAAAGAGAAAATAGGTGCCAACTATAATTTGCCAAGCAGAAACAAAATATGAAAAATAAATGACCATTCAGAAGGCATATTTCTACAGTTCACAGTGACAAGTGCATATTCCTAGCAGAAACATGACAAATTCTTCCAACTCTCGTTGCATGCGAACTGTAATCCTACTCTGAATTGTGCAAGCGAAGTACTCCCCATTGAATGCTGAGCCTTCCCATCAAATCTTATACCTGGTGCTGATCAGTTTGCATCAAAATTTCTGCGCTCGTACATATCTACTTTTCTACACGGTCATTCAATTAACTTGTTCTGATGGTTGTTTAAACTTTAACTACTTCCCAAACGAGGCTTCTACATCTATTGTTTAATTTCAAGTTCAACAATGCCCATCACATGTGCAGCAGAACACCATGGAGAATGAGCTCCAGTTGCCTCATGTTCCAGTGAAGAATTCAATGCCAGAGTAATGGAATTTGTCTAGTGGTTAGCAGGCAGATATTGCTAACCATTTTCTACAGTTTCAAATCCCGTGATGTCATTTCCCGAGTACAGACCACATGAGGTTTGACTGTATAAATGAATGTATCTGTCAACAACCTACTCAACTATCATCTTGGGAAGCTACGGCTAGTCAGTGGTTATTCTAAGATCAGAACATCAAATCCCACAAAATCGTTTCAGTTATAACTGTGGCACTGACCCCATGGGTTTCTATCACCTTATGGAACTGAACTCAGAATGTTGTCTCGTCAACACTCCAAGATTACTACTACAATATCTGCCTGTAACAAAAATGCTTCCCCTCTATTTGCCCTCTTTTCATTTTTTAATTACAGAGTTGTAAGACTTACCTATTTACTTTAAAAGAAACATTTCAAAGTGCTGAAACAGAGTCTAGACTCTAACCAGTTGTAATCATTTTTTCGAGTTTGCGTTGAAGTATCCAGTAGCCTTCTTAGTCTTATAGCTGCAGCGAAATCCACACCACAAATTTAATATCATTTCAACCCAATGAAACGCCAAAAAGACAAAAGGAGCAAAACCCATAACAAATAGAAAGCCCAAAATTGAGTTGGGTAGAAGAAAATTACAAAGGGATTCGTCAATGTCGTCTGTGGAAGGATTCAGGGAATCATTGTTTTCACGAGTGCGCATGTCTTGGAACAAGGCCAAGTCCTCATCCCTGTCCTGTAATACATTCCCATCACTCAATCCCCTCCTATGCTGAAAACCGTCTACCATCCTTAGTAGTCTCTGTGTCATGCTTTTATCTATGTGATGTTACAAACTGTCTAACTATAGTTGGCATATCCCTGCGTTGGGGTTTCTTTCCATATTAAGACTCCCTTCTACTTCTTTTCGTTTCGTTTCGTTTGCAGGACAGCACCCCAATTCCAAAACAGGCCAGGCCATTATTCTCCCTACTGGATTGGTGTCCCAAGTCAGGCTTCCATTGGATTGATGAGTAAATCACTGTTCATCATGTTCCTACTTTTCCAGCTAATTTAACACCTACTACCACAGTACTGACTGAAATTTACCAAATTATCAACTTCTGTCTCAGAATGCAGCCCTGCCTTGTGTGCAGGCTTGAGCCAACTAGAGCTTGTGAATTCTCAAACCCAGACGACAAGTTTGTTTCAATCCCCTGCTGGCCTTCCAATGTATAAAACTTGACAGATCTGATTTGTTCACACTAACAACAGTTATATGTGCATGGTGAACTTCCATTACTTGAGAACTGAGAACCTCAATTTGCACAGTAACTACCGACACAGTCAAATGACATCCATTCATCAAGGCCCATGCATCCATCCATTTTCCAACGTCGGCACGTTGTTGATAAACGTGGGCACATTGTGCTGGGAGTCAAGAAAACTAATAACCCAATAATGAACTCCCCAACCCTGACAATTGCGATGTTCCCTCCCTTGATTTGATGTATTGATTGTAACACGGCATTTGCTCATGCTGCTTAGTCCTGTAATACACTTTTGTCAACATTCAAGACTCCTTTTTTCGAAGAACGCACAAGCCTCTACGTACACGACTGAACACTTTTTGACATTGTACTTATAGGAATAAGCTAATGTTGCAGAATACAGAATTTGGTTTTCGGTGTGTTTTTTTAATTACAGAGTTTGGTTTCTGATCATTAAAATATTAAGTTGGGATTGTTGAAATTAAGTTGGGATTGTTGAAATTGTAATAAAAATATTAAATTGGGATTGTTCAAATTGTAATATAGATTAATAAAAATAGATATCTATAAAATATTAAGTTTTGGGATTGTTGAAATTAAGTTGGGATTATTGAAATTGTAATAAAAATATTAAATTGGGATTGTTCAAATTGTAATATAGATTAATAAAAATAGATATCTATAGATTTCGAATATTTACATAACCAAAAAAATTATCATCATATTTATTTCAACAAATTACTTTTACAGAGAAGAGTATTTGCTATACTTTTATTCGACTCCATTAGTATTCAATGCACACTTCTAAATTATTCAATGTCATTTTTATTCAATGCACACTTCTCTACCAAGATAAATAATCGTATCGGGAGAAGTAACTTGTTTGTTTTGTCATGAGCATTGGAATTACAAAGCCTGAAGAGGATCCATTAATAAGTTGGTATTCAGAATTGTTTTTAATTATAATATATTTTAATTGTTATAAAGTTTTGGGATTGGAGATAAGATGTCAAAGATATCATTAGCTGACAATTGAATTTGAATAGCTGATTAAAAACTCACATTAACTACAACTCAACTCATAAAAAAATTGCAAATAATAACCAACTTACTACACAATATTCATTAGAATGACTTTATATACACCACCCAAAACAACATACAACAAGTTGATTATTGCTCTCCATTAAAAATTCTTCTACATGATGCATAGAAACTAAAAGATGTCAGAATATTTACTCATTTTCACTGAAAGAGGAGACCAAATACATCAAATCCTATTGACCGAATACAACTCAACTAACAAAGGTAACTTTCACAATCAGAAGTTCAACACTGAAAGTAATGCAGTGAGGGGAAGTACATCATAGTATTAATCCCTCCCATCATTTAATAGCAGAGATTGAGGTGGCAAATGTTTAAAGTGAACATGCCAATTTAAATAACCAATAAATTCTGCAATAATAGAATAATAAATACCAAGCTACTCAATATACTCAGCAATAGAATAATAAATACCATATATTTTGGCATATACATAATTAAATTTAAACGCTATAATGTTTACTGCAGCATTGCCTTCTGATACAGTGTAATTGTAATTGTACATACTGTCAACGTCTCCTGTTATTCCATTTCATTTGATCGGCCAATGATTTGAACGATGGTGGCTCTGGTAAAATGTTCATGCGAAAAATATATCTGTACATTATGGCACATGGCTCCTGCCTGACCAATCTGCGCAGTGAGGGTACTGCCAGTCGCTTCTTTGTCAACACAAATTATTAAATAAACCAAAAAGAAACCAGGTCCTCGTCTACTCTTCCTTTATTGTATAGTAGTTATATTTGAGAACAGCTTTCAGTTGAGAGTTGGTAGGACTCCATTAAGGTCTCTTTCATATTTTTTATTCTGGTTTTATATAAAACATAGCATTTCCGGCCGGCCAGCAAAACACTGAGCCGCACTAATTAATGCCAGTATATCCGTGTATTGAATGTCCGCTTTTATATATATATATTACTATTGCATATATATATGTGCAATGGTATTATATATATATATATTTTGAGATTCATGAACTTTAGGTTTTCGTATACTGTTGGTGATAAAATGAGCAGTATAATTAGCACTCGGCTTTCTTATTTTTGATAAAAAAAATTCAATATATAAGTATACCGCTTGCCCACGCCAAAGAGCCCCGGCCCCGGCCCCCTCTATCCAGTCTTATATTTCGGCGCCTCTGAATCGACAGCGCGCTGCACGGGCCAGCAGTGACAAGCTCAGACGAAATCTAAGCAATTATTGCTTTTTGAAGTACACTGTTTATTGCCTGCACATGAGATTCCATGGTTGAAAATTGACAACATGAATCCATTCAAAACCTCTTTCTAACAGTAATCTTCTTTTCTTGATTTTTTGAAAAAGTAGTTTGTTTCCATTCAAAACCTCTTTTTGATAGTAATTTTATTTTCTTTTTTAAGAAAAAGTAGGTTTGAAAAGTACATGTTTTTTTATATGAATAAGACTCTTTATCTCTATAGTGAGTAGAGATTCCATATTCATTTTAATTTTGGAATTTTTTATTTGTAATTAGAATAAAAAAATCCGCAAACTTCTTGGTGGTTAGAGAATGGAATTAAGTCTTTGAATCCATTCAAAGTTAAATGAGTTCTCTTATGTAAGTTAAGTTACAATGGGAGGTTTTAGTCTTTCCGCGATCCTTAATCAAATCATGGGTTATGGGCTCTCCCTCCCTAGGGAAGTGTGGGTGCAACCCTATGGGCAGTGGGAAAGGAGAGAGGGCATTATGAATCTGGAGGAGGTAAGCGGGTGATATCCTAGGGTTTAAGGTGTAGTTGTCAAATCAGGGGGGTACCCAGGGGTACCCATAATAGCTCACAGTGTTGGCACAAGGCACGAAAAGACGATTTAAAGGAGCAGGGTCTAAGCCTACAACAATGATGGGAAACCAAAAGATTGTTGACCAGCCCGAGTTAAGCAAGCAAGGTGTAAAATGCAAGGGTGTTCAACCACATGTCACTTAAAGGAGGAGTTGAACCAAGTCGGGCGACATGGGAGCAAAGCAGGGTGTAGAACAAGGTACACAGATAGACTTCTAAAGCATACCTCCCAATATTCAACAGAAGATGGAGGATTTGGAAGGAAAAGCTAGGACAAGGAACCCGCGGACCCTGAAAGCAATTATAAAAAAGGAGTTTAGGAATGGGTGCAAGGCATTGGGTATACCAGGTCGCGAGTCTTGATGTTTGGACAACATCGGGAAGACATTCTCCTAGATTAATAGTTAATAATATAATTATTAATTATTAAATAATATATATAATAAGTAATAATAAATAGTTATTTATTATCCAAGGGACGCATCCTTTCATGGATGGTCATCATATGTTCTCTATATATGGAACACTCATCATTATAATAATATATTGAATCTCATACATCATCTCATAGAAATTCAACATGGTATTAGAGTAGGACTGGGCTTGACTCCCTCAAGGAAGGGCCCAGTAAAATGAAAGAGCTAGCAAGAGACTCCCTCAACGCATTGAATTGTAAATGTAAGAGAAATTGAAGCTTGTGAATGGTAGAGTAGATTTTTTGGTAGACAGTGGATTGTTATTGTGTGTGTTTGTCCATGAACCGTGATGGAGATGAGTCATCATGGCGTGGTGATTTATTACAGAGATGTCATTGTGCTCACTACCTTCGGGTCTATGGATAAGTGAGGCAATGTCAAGGTTGTACGTAGGGATTGGATTCGTCAGAGATCGCGCTAGAGATCACAACGATGATGGTGTCCTCCATTCTGGAGGACCAACTGGGGACGTTAGAGGACATTAGGGGGAGAGACCTCACATGTTATGTATGGCAGAAGATCGAGAACTCGAATTTCCTGAAGACATGTTGTGTGTGCTCATTTTTCTATATTGTGCCGACAATGATCAGTTGGCGAAGCATATTGAGAAGAAGAAGTGGATATATTATTAATCAGAATACTCCCATTCAACTAACCACTGTGAAAACAGAGGACCTACTCCCCCACTCTCGTTTTGTTCAGATCAGATTCTTTACAAAGAGTTGAAGGAGCACTATAGGACGCTCAAAGTTTTAGCTACGTCCACGTGGTGAGAGAGANAATACTCCCATTCAACTAACCACTGTGAAAACAGAGGACCTACTCCCCCACTCTCGTTTTGTTCAGATCAGATTCTTTACAAAGAGTTGAAGGAGCACTATAGGACGCTCAAAGTTTTAGCTACGTCCACGTGGTGAGAGAGAACAAGGGTTCTAAGAATTCCTCTTAATCGTGTTGTCAGGATTATCGTCCCAGTGGATGTGAGAAGGGCATCCAAGGACAACGACTGTACTATTTGTTGGAACGTTATACAGGATGTGGATTGTGTACGCCTCTTACCATCGTGCAGTCACCACTTTCACCTGGATTGCATAGACCACTAGTTGCCATACCAAGCTACTTGTCCCTTGTGCAAAGGTTCTACTTGTTGTAATACCCATGGAAGATCAGAGAGCAGCCTATTATCAATTCTATAGTAAAATTAACTAAACTGTACTATTGGTTTGTGGGTTTGGAAATTGTAGCATTGCAATAGACTATTTCGTTCAGTATAGCTTTGCTACAGAAGCGTTGATTCTCAGTGTTTAGTAGATCAAATCCTCCATGTTAATATTTTTCTATTTTAAAATTTTATATGGCGGCCATGGTTTCCTACAAGACAAGGATATTGGACTTGCACAATGCTCAAATTGTGTAATATGCTCATTGATGGTTTGAGTCTCAGAGCAGGACTATGCCTTTGGACACAACTAATAATGGATTGTCTTTGAAGAAGACATATGTGAGGTCGACACCAGATTATGAATCCTTGGAAGTAGCTATGAATATATAGTGATCATAGAATTGAGGGAAATTCAGTGGTGACTTCCAAGTGGATCTACAAGATCAAGCATGTAGCAAATGACAACATTGAAAAGTACAAAAGCATGGTTGGTGTGGCAGTAGTCGTTTTTTGGACCAAGGTTCTTCTAAAAAGAGGGAGCTAGTTGGTTCATGCAGAGAGGCAGACATGGAGGGAAAGACCTTCCAACATGATGTCAATGAGAGACATTGCAAGACATGATGCTCAGAGACATGAAGTATCTAGGAGAAGTATACCTCCACGACTGGATCATACCAGATAGTAGAGGCAATTACAGTGTATGTAGAGGCAGTACTACATCCAGAGGGAGCAGAGATTGAGTTACCTCCAGAGAAGGAGGAAGATCTACCTTCAGTGTCAGAGGGAGCAGAGACAGAGGAGGAGTCACCTCTAGCTCCAGAGGGAGTGTTGATGTTTGAGGCAGCATCGTGAGACATTCTCCTCGAAGGGTCATGTGTGAACTAGTAAGGGGGAATGTATACTTCAATATGACATGCTTCAGATGGTCAGATGAAGGAACCAAGACATTGGTTTCACGAGGAAACCTCAATATGTCTTGGGGGACATTGGTTCCATGAGAAAACCTCGATGTGTCCTAAAGATGTTTGAGGCAGCATCATGAGACATTCTCCTTGAAGGGGCCTGTATGGACTAGTAGGAGGGAATGTGGACTTCATCCTGACGTGCTTCAGATGTTCATATGAAGGAACCAAGACATTGGTTTCACGAGGAAACCTCGATATGTCTTGTGAGACATTGGTTCCATGAGGGAACCTCGATATGTCTTAGACATGTGTTCCACGAGGGAACCACAAGATGTCTAGTATGGACACAGTTCAGGAGTGAAGCCTAAGGTTGGACACTTCATGATATTTGGGTGTCTAGTATACATTCATGTACCCAAGGAGAAAAGGACCAAGCTAAACCCTTCAGGCATAAAGGGTACATTTGTGGGGTATAGTGAGTCTTCGAGAGAATACTGGATATACATCAGAGATAGATTGAGGTGAACAGAGATGTTACCTTTGAGGAGGAGGTAGCCTTTCGGGAGATCTAGAGGATCTCACATGGAGATTGATAGTGAGATACAGGAAAAGATGGTTCCTTCTCCCCCATACCCTCCAACAATTCAGAGGGAGACAATTGAGCATATTGATCCAATTGATCATGTTGATCTTGTAGCTCCAATTGATGTTCCCAGAGATATTACAGTAGGTCGGAAGAGACCTGCATGGGATCAATAGACTCTGTAGGAGGTAGAAGGACATACATCTCACCGTGGTACCTTTTGAGAGAGCAAGAGACCTCAGAGATATTTGTGTTATGCCTCAACTATGAGCCACATCATTGATTTTGAGCCTTCATGTTATAAGGAGGCATCTAGTCATCCAATATGGAGAGATGCCATGATGGAGGAGTATCAGTCCATCATGAAGAATGATGTGTGGGATATTGTTCCAAGACTTGAGGAAGTTTGTAGTGACTTCCAAGTAGATCTGTAAGATCAAACACACAACTGATGGGAGCATCGAGAAGCACACAACAAGATTTGTTGCTAGAGGATTGTCTTAGGTGGAGGGAATAGATTATGAGGACACGTTAGCTCCTGTTGATTGATACACTTCTATCTAGACGATTATTTCCCTTGCAACATCCATGGGTTGGAGACTACATCAGATGGATGTGAAGACAACCTTTCTCAATGGAGAGATTGAGGAAGAAGTATACATCGAGCAACCAGATGGTTTTGTGATACATGAGAAGGAGTCTCATGTGTGCAGGTTGAAGAAGGCTCTGTATGGACTCAAGAAGGCACCTCGATTTTGGTATGCGAGGATTGATGGACACCTGATGAGTTTGGGCTTCATCAAAAGTGTTGTTGATCCCAACCTATACTACAATACTGTTAATGGTGAGTCCCTGATTTTGGTCCTCTACGTTGATGATTTATTCCTCACCGATACAGAGAGCCTTATTGTTGAATGCAAGTATTTGTTGGCCTATGAGTTTGGGATGAAGGACCTTGGTATGATGCACTACTTCTTCAGTCTAGAGGCGTGGAAGAGAACTAATGAGATCTTCCTGAGTCAGGGGAAGTACATAGTTGAGATATTGAAGAAGTTTGGGATGCTAAACTGTAAGCCCATGGCTACACCAATGGTGACGAATCTGAAGAAACTAATTATGTCTTCTTCTGATTCCAATGAGATTGATCTGACCCTATCCAAGACCACTGATTGGATCATTGATGTATCTGGTTAGCACCACACCATATATTTTCTATCCAGTGCGTGCACTTAGCCAATTTATAAGTCAACCAAGACAGACACGTTGGATTGTTGTGAAGCATGTGTTGAGATACTTGCGAGGCATAGTTGGACATGGTCTGAGATATACTTCCAGTATTGACATGAGATTGCAGGGATACTGTAACACCCTGTTTCCCCCAGTCTGTAAAAATAACTATATTGGCCAAGAACTATGGCAAACTCAAAGATGTGAATGTTTGATTTGACAGACCTTTGTATAAAAGGTCGATGAATGTAAATTATGTTATGATTATGTGTTGCATGACTGCTGGGAGGGGGATGTGMTAAAAGAGACCAYGATGGCTAATGAGAGGTGGTGGAAGGGACCTGGAATGGTTGCGTTAACTTCCACCGAGCCAGTACCGTACTGGTTTTTACTTGCTCAAAGACCAAAGCAACTCTCTGACCCTGGAATGGATTTCTCGTCAGATTGGTAGGTGGGGAGGCTCCTCAAGAGTTAATGAGGGGATGGTGGTGAACCGCCCATCCGTAACAACTCCCAGACCTGACCACAGATGGGGAAATTTGCGCCACACGCAATCTTGCAGAGAAAAGGCAAGAGAGGAAGTGTGGTAAGGGAGAGAGGAGAGAACATGTGCAACAGGGATTGTGGAAGAGAACTGGGAGAAACTCGGGAAATACAGGGATTTCTGAACAGAGGAAAAGGAGAGTAACCTTCATCCTTGACTTCCGTTGAGCTAGAAGTAGGAGACTGAATCTCAAGCATCGTGGTCTAGCTCGAGGGTGGCTAGTGGTAAATCCGTTTGGAGTCACTGAGCCTACGGTTGGGTGGAAACGAGCACCTCTCTCAGCAGTCGCGTCACACCTGGTGTTTCTGATAAGTGTTTATATCTTGTATCTTGAATTGAATATCATGGACGCATGCTCATGTTTATACGCTCATAAATGGTTTCTATATTGAAGTGGTTGCCTTGTGTTTTGATCGGAAATAATGGATGCATGCTTATACTCATATGACCATAATTGGTTTAGGTGTAGAATGAATAAGTTCAGAATACGAGTCCGTTCCCTTGAGATTTGTTCCATCTACTTGACTCGCGCTATGTCCTGGTTTGATTTCCCGAAGGCACCTCCTCCCGAGAAGTTCCCTCGCATTCCAAAGCCGGAGTGAGTTCCTTGAAAAGACTATCGTTTTAGTAAACCCATGAGGTTACTTTACCTCTGACATAGAGTTCATAGCTCGGCGAATTAGGAAGGCTTTTCAGTCAGGTCACCAAGCCTAGGGATAATTACCCAAGAACCCGCTGAAGGATCATGTGATCTAAGTCTGAAAACCTTGTACAAGAGAGAGTAGTTCTCTCAGGTTTTTGGCGTTTTGGCACCCAGGAAACCAAAGGGTAAAACCCCTCGTTTTTGCAAGTCGCGAAATCCCGATACCCGAAACCCCGATGCGCTTTGCAGATGAGTCGGTTTAGCGTGAATAGGTTTCGGCGTTTCGACATCCAGGAAACCAAAGGGTAAAACCCCTCATTTTTGCAAGTCGTGAAATCCTGGTACCCAAAACCCCGACGCGCTTTGCGGATGAGCCGGTTTAGCATGAATAGGTTTCGACGTTTCGGCACCTGGGAAATCAAAGGGTAAAACCCCTCATTTTCGCAAGTCACAAAATCCTGGTACCCGAAACCTTGACGCGCTCCGTGGATGAGCCAGTTTAGTGTGAATAGGTTTCGGCGTTTCAGCACCTAGGAAACCAAAGGGTAAGACCCCTCGTCTTCGCCAGTCGCAAAGTCCCGACACGCGAAACCCCGACGCGCTCTATGGATGAGCCCTAGGACACTGGACAGGGTCTTGTGGTAGGAAGGAGGAGTCCCGAAAGAACCTGGACCACCCATTTGTAGGGACACGTGGCAAACATCTAAAGTCGTCGGGGTTCTGGAGATTGGGGAAATAGGAATGAAGACCCCACCAAAATCCCGAAAGGTAGAATGTCGGGATTTAATCCGGGTTGTTGATCAAATCGATGATCATGACCGTAGATCCGGATGAAACCGGGCTTTCGAGTCCCGGGGATTAAAAAGGGAAAGGAGGAATGTCTGCATCACGATTCCCCGAATCGCGAAACCCCGAAAGCATTTAGAGGATTAGCACCAGGTCATAGGATCGATCGTATGACAAGCGACCCAAGGGAGGAGCTAAGGATCTGTTAGACCCTTTCGGGTTTCAGCATTTAGAAAGACAGAGAACAGGGGAACACTTGTATCGCAATTACCTGAATCATGAAAGCCGGAAGCGCCCTTTTGGTAAGGCCTGTGGTCATAGCCAACGATCACATAGGGGAGGATAAGGGAAGGGAGGGTCTGCGCTAGGCCCCATAGAAATTCGGGGATTCTATTCCTCGAAGAAAAGACAAAAAGAAAAAGAAAATCTTAGTTGTCGTAGTGGGTGTGTGACAAATTGGTATCAGAGCATGGTTACAACACTTGGCCTGCTTGGGCTCATGAACGAGTTGTGCAGAAACACCATTTGAAGTACTCTTAAAAGGAGTAACCCTCTACCTTAACCCCCTTTATCAAAAGCCGAAGTTAAAAATGAAAATTCCTATTGTGTGTATGCATTTGAAAGATATGAATTATGCGTTGATTGTGAATGAATATAGTGTTGACTAACAACAAGTGTTTTTCTTGCACAACAAGCGAACGATCAGCCGCGGGAAACTGCAGACGCGTAGAATGGTGACGCACCACGAAGTGGGGGATGGATCCCACAATAGAGATGAAGAGTCTGACAAAAAGAGAGTAGTAGAGACCCCTCCAGATCTAGCTGAGACTGTGAGAAGCCTCATGGTCGAACTACAGAGCTGCAAGGCCAACAACGAGAGGTTGATAAAAGAGCAAGAGAAGCAAACATAAATTAATGCAGTCTTGCTGCAGAGCTTATCCGACATACAAAGACAATTGCAGCATGGACCTGACACCAGTTACGCGGACCAACGATAGACAAAGAGAAGTCGAAGCCCACCTGGGATGCAGAAACGTGGTCTTTTAAGTGGCCACACTGGGAGGAGCACCTCGAGAAAGGTTCACCCCAGAGATAAGGGACAAGCATTGGATGATTCCTCTGGAAAGGAAACTGGTGACTTGGAGGGATCTTCTAGTAGCAGAACTAGTTCTTATTCCCAAAGAAAACGGAAGAAGCAAAATCATTCCAAAAATCATAACCTCGAAGAATTCAAGAAGGCCAAACCACCCTCTTTCGATGGTGAAATAAAGAAGGGAGAGGAAGCGGAGGCCTGGCTGCTTGGACTAAAGAAGTATTTCAGAGTCCATGACTTCTCGGAAAAATTGAAGGCCCGAGTAGCCACTTTCAACATGAATGGGAAGGCTTCCATTTGGTGGGAAGACCTTAAGAATGTAAAAGGGATTCATGAAGAAGACCTATCTTGGGAACGGTTTGATAAATACTTCAGGAAGAAGTATCTGTAGGAAAAGTATTCGGACGAAAAGACTAAAGAATTCTATGAACTCAAGCTGGGGCAACTCACCATAGAGGAATATGTCAGCAGATTCCTCGAGTTGCTGAGATACGTACCCTATATAAAAGCAGAAAAGGAAAAGGTGCAACGAT
>SNQJ01S0003946.1:21524-50201 GCA_010110895.2 Picea sitchensis | reverse complement strand
CCACTTGGACATAGGAACATCATGTGGTTGTAGGAGGCCTGTCGGGTGATGGTGGTCGGCTTTCACTTGTTGACACTCTAGGCATTTGGCGAAGAAATGGACTACATCGCGCTTCATGCCTACCCATAAGAAGAGCTTCCTCATGTCTGTGTACATCTTCTTCACACCCGGATGTGCACAATAAAGTGATCTATGGGCTTCCTTCAGTATGATGCTTCGAATATCCCCAATTTCAGGGATGTACATCCTTCCTCGATATCTTAACAGTCTGTCTACTTCCAGACTATATCCTTCATACTTTGGGTCTAATTGCCTTCCACTCTGGAGGTTTGAAGTAACCTTTAAATAACAACTGTCTCCTTAGAGTTGCGTCAACACACGTTCTCTCAGATTGACTTTTAAGGGTACCAGGGAAAAGACACGTGGCCTCCTACTCAAGGCATCTGCGACCACATTTTCCTTCCCCTTGATGTACGAAATACCAAAATCGTACTCACTCATAAACTCATTCCATCGCCTTTTCCTGGAATTCAGATCCCTTTGAGTTAAGAGATGTTTTAAACTTTGATGGTCCGTTTTGAGCTCAAAGTTTCTCCCCACAAGATAGTGCCTCCAAAGTTTCAGAGCTACCATTACAGCTGCCAACTCTAAATCATGAGTCACGTATAACTCTTTGTGTTTCTTCAACTTCCTTGACGCATAAGCTATCACTCCTCCATCCTGCATTAGCACGACCCCCAACCCTTGCTTCGAGGCATCCGTGCAGACTGTGAAGTCCTTCTCCATATCTGGTACTCGTAGAATTGACGCACTAGTTAGTAACCTCTTAATCTCAATGAATGCACTATCACATTCTTCCATCCATTCATACCTGACCCCCTCGCGCTGCAAGGTGGTGATGTGTTTTTCTATTTTTGAGAATCCTTCCACAAATCTCTGATAATAACCTGCTAGCCCTATGAAGCTTCTCATCTCATGGGCATTTTTTGGCACTAGCCACTCCATAATGGCCTTTACCTTTTCTGGGTCCATAAAGATTCCTTCGTCGAAAATGATATGACCTAAATAGTGAATTTCTTTCTGGAAGAAGGAACACTTCGACAACTTCCCATACAATTTGTTCTCTCTAAGGCAGGACAACACCACTCGTAAGTGTTCCTCATGTTCTCTTCGTTCTTGGAATAGATGAGGATGTCATCTAGAAAGACTTGTACAAAACAGTCTAAGTACTTCCGGAATACGCCATTCATAAGGCTCATGAATACTGCTAGCGCATTGGTCAATCCGAAAGGTACTACGACAAACTCGTAATGTCCAAACCGAGTTCGAAAGGCGGTTTTGGGAATATCAGCTTCCTTAATCCTTAACTGGTGATACCCTGATCGCAAATCAATCTTTGAGAATACCGCTACTCCTTTCATCTGATCAAAGAGGTCATCTATTCACGACATCGGGTACCTATTTTTCACTGTAGCACGATTCAAGTCCATGTAGTCTATACATAGTCGTAAGGATCCATCCTTCTTCTTTACAAAAATTACTGGTGCACCCCAAGGTGAAACACTGGGCCTTATTAGCCCTAAGTCCAATAACTCTTTTAACTGGATTTGCAATTCACAAAGTTCCGGCACTGTCATCCGATACAGAGTCTTGGAAATTGGTTCTGCACCAGGTTTTAGCTCAATAGTAAAATCAAGCTCCCTCTCAGGAGGTAACCCTGGTAACTCGTTCAGAAAAACATCCTTAAATTCTGACAATATCAGGTATTGATCTAATGAGGGTCCTTTCCTTTATTTCATTGCTTCCACTACATATAGTCGACACCCTTGCCTCAAGCATCGCTTAACCTTCATATTTGAGATAAAGCGTAATGACACTTTTCTCCGTACACCCTGGATCTTCACTGGCCTTCCTTTGTTGTCTATACAGAGCACCCTTTTTGCGAAACAATTTATCAAAGCTCGATGAGCTTCTAACCAATCCATTCCAATGATTAGATCTTATGCCCCGAGAGCAGTGACGTATGCCTTCAACTTGGTAGTACACACTCCCAGGTCTACTACACAATTATCAACACTAGGTCCTACCGCTTGTTTTCCCCCCGAAGCCATCTCGACTTGTTTAAAATCATCGTGCTCGTAGGCTGCCAACCCACTCTTTTCTAATGCAGATGGTGAAATGAAACTATATGTCGCACTGGAATCAAATAAAATCTTAACATTGATATGATTTAGCATACCTGATGACTCCACCACCGTAGATTGATGTTCGGCTTGGCGATTATTAACCGCTGCATAAATCTGGTGGCTGCTACTTACTCTTCCCATTGGGGCCTTTCCTTCTCTATGCACGAATCGTGATTGTAACTATGGGCAGTCACGTTGGTAATGGGGTCCTCCACATCCCCAACAGGTAACACAGGATTGAACCTGCGCACTGCTATGTGACTGTCTCTGAAATGAGTTCCTTCCCCTGGAACCCCTACCCCTACCAGTTGTTCCCTATGATGGTCATGGACCTGTCTGTGTCATTGGTGATGAACGAGATGCTGCACTCGCTTCCATTGAAAAACCTGCAGCTACTGTCCTTGGTGTGACTCTGTTACCATATGGAGGTGGCCTTGAGCCCCCTCCCATAGGAAATGTCCTAGGGGCCTTCCCTACGAATCCAGGATGATGCGGAAAGGAAGGTCTTGTACCTCCAGTTAAGTTCATGTGTTCCTCTGCATACCATGCATTTTCCACAGCTTCCACTACTGAAGACGGTTTCCACATCTGCACCATAGCCCTTATCTTAGGGTTTAGCCCATAGACGAAGCATTCCGTCTGTCGTTGGTCATTATCCATATATGAAACATACTTGACCAATTCCATAAACCTAATCTCATATTCTTCTATGGTCTTGTGCCCCTGTACTAGAGCATGAAATGCTCCTACCTACTGTTCCTCATAGTAAGCTAGCAGATATTTCCTTCGGAACCTCTCCTCAAAAAGTTCCCAAGATACGGTGTCCGGGGTAAGATGCAGTTGCCTTTCCAGGTTGCCCCACCAGTTCAAAGCATTGTCTCTTAACTGAAAAATTGCTATCTTCACCTTTGAGGTGAACGGATAGTCCCTTAAGGCAAAACACCTTGTCATGCCTTCCAACCATGCTTCTGCGCATTCACTGGCGCGGTCCCCGGCAAACTTCTGCGCATTCACTGGCGCGGTCCCCGGCAAACTCCAAAAGTTTAATCTTCTGTAGTTCTCTTAGTGGTGTCTTCGGGTGGAGGTCCTCCCCGAATCCCTGATGCTTCGGGATTACCCGTTCCAGACAGTGGGGGTTCCACCTCAGTCCCTCAAGGTTATTGTCGGCGCCCTTTTAAAGTCTCATTTATGGCCTCCAACGAGCGCAGTATGAGAGCTAGTTCCGACGATGGTGGTGGCGGCACTAGCGGTGTTGGTGGTGCCTGCGACGATGCTCCTCTGCCTCGATTCCCTCGAGTCCTAACCATCCTGTATGATTTAACCTGCATCAACCAAAGTTGTCAGGGTGAGTTCAAGGACGTTTCACATTTGTGCAACTTAACTAGAAAACAGGGTTAGGCGTAAGTTTTTCTTTACTTGTTTGTAAACAGACGTTCCTCTCTTTAGGGGAGTGGCTAGGTTAGGGTTAAGCATCTAAGCTTGGTGTCACTGCCTAAGAAAGCTACTAACTCCCTCTCCTGGTAGCTATGCTAGCATCTCACCACACTCATCAATTCCTCTAGCTTACTTTCCTAGCGTGCATGAAATCCCCTCCCACTTATCTCATTCTAAGTCCTTATACTTTACGTTTACGACTAAATAAGGTGACTTCCAATCTAATGTCAGCGAAATGAATCTAAGATTATCCTTCGATGCTTGACTTGTGAGCTTTCCTTGGTGCGTTGTACATATGCATTGAATTGTGTGTCTTGGTGGCTGCAAGTGCGAGTCTTGAGGATTGTAGAGTGGTTTTCGGGTATTGGAGCTTAGCGCTTGTGCGTTGTGGTTATGTATTGTTTCTGGACTTGTGGTTGCAAGATGTAGTGAGCCTGAGGCAATGCACCGAAGCTTGGTGCTCGGCTTTGACTGGTAGAATGGAATGGAGGGACTTGGCGCTTGGCTCGGTGGTTGAGGTCTCAAAACTCAGTGCTTGGATGAGACATGTGGCATGGAAAGGGCTTGGCGCTTGTGCTTGGATTCGGTGACTTATATGTTGGCTTAACATGGATAATTGGAGATTATACTTCGGGATAGTATTTTATGACTATTAATTTATTTATGTATAAGAATTTATTTTATAATGACTCATGTGTGGCACGTTGGTGTTTGGTTGTTTTCCAAGGCTTGGACTATGGTGAGTAGTCGTGGGTTCAAAACTCGTGTGCTCCAACAAAATTTTAATCTAACCCAAATTTAATCTAATCCCTAAAATCATTAAATAACTTTAATGTAAATTAAATTTACACTAAATAAAACAATTAATTTAATTAATTTTTTTTTAAAGATAATTAATTAACTTTAAAATTATTTTTACACTAAATTAAAAATAGTTAATTAAAACAATTAATTAAATTAATTGATTGAATTAATCAATTATTTTTTTAAAACATTTAACTATACTTTACACTAAAATAAAAAAAAATTAAACTAACACACACAAAAAAAATAATAAAATATATATATATATAAAAATTTTAATTAAAAAAAAAAATCAAAATAATTTAAAAACAAGTGCGGGCATGCATGGATTCCACGTGCTCGCCTTGCTTCCTCCAGCGCCCCCTATCTAAACCCTAACCTTTTTCGTTGTAACCCTAATTCCTCTTTTCCCCATCGTTTCTTCTTGCGGGGTTTCTGGTTATGCGGTCGATCGCCATGGCCTGTGGCTATATATTTTTTTTTGTTGAATTTGCGCTAGAGTCTTCGTCGTTCTCATCTTGTGCTTTGGATATTTGGTGGTGTTTTCAGCCTCACTGTCACTGTGAACACGCATATAGAATGGGACACTGTCTAAGGTTTTGAGCTTCATGGAGGCGGCCTGAGTAGCGTTCTGCTTGGTCGGAGGGTCTTCCTTGTTCCTTGTATATCCTATGCACAGGTCATGGTTTATTTTCCTCTCTGCAACTGGTCAACAAACTGTTTTTTTTTCATTGTTAGCATGGCACTTCATTGATTGGGGAAGTGTTTGTGGCTTTGGAAGTTGGTGGAGAAGCCCTGGAAAAACTGAGCTTCAGTATTTGCCCACAATGTGGTCTTCCTGGTTCTCATTCTGTTCTTTGAACTTTTGGTGCTGTTTTTTTTTGGCCTTTCTGCTATATATTTTTTTTGTTGAAAAAGTGAGCCCAAGGCTACCGTATGTGTTTGGCGCTGGTGCTTGGGCGTTTGGGTTTTTTTTGGGGGGTTCTGGACTGTTCTAGATTGATGTGTTCTGGACTGATTGCTTGGCTTATTTTTATAAAGACAATCCCATTATGGGTTCCTTTCCTCGGTACTTAGCGCTTGGTCGCTGGACTTAGAGAATTAGGCGCGGGCTTGTATGTTGCATGTTGCACGCAGGCTTAAAGAATTGGGCGCGGACGAGGCTTTGGTTCATGGGCACTGGTTTGCAAAGGATGCCCATTGTGGGCTTCTCCCTTGGCTTGCACATGGTGTTTACTGCCTGTTTTACTGCTACCATGAGTAAATGTTGCACGCTGGTGCCCACCCTGTGTTGTGTTTACAATTAGTTCACAAATAAAGACCTGTGTGGGCTCTCTCTCTTCGTGGTGCCTTGTGTGTTAGTGTTTTGGGACATTCACGCTGCCTGTGGTGGCTTGCGCGTTAGTGTTTTGGACATTCACGCTGCATGTGGTGGCTTGTGCGTTAGTGTTTTGGACATTGACGCTGCCTGTGGTGCCTTTTGCATTAGGGTTTTGTTTACAATTAGTGCTTTCTCCAGTTTTTTTTGAGTTTGATTTTAGCTATCAGGTGTTCCATTCATCTCTCTTCCTTCAGTCTCTCATTAAAACCTTGTAGATGGAATCCCCGTTATTCACTCTCCTGCAGGAACAACCTCTTTACCATCACAGAAGCCGAGTGACCCAGGAGTAGCAAATGAGAATAGTTAGTGAGTCTCAAGAGTTGTTTCTTCTATCAGTCTGGGTGAATTTCCACTAGCAGCCAATCCTTCCATTCTCGAGAGAGATTAGAAATTTGACGTGAATGGTGCCGCTTGTTAGAGAGTTTAAGTTTTTCTGGATGTATGTTCTAAATTAGTTGACGTCTGTACAGTAGCCAGATATTAAAGCAGAGATCATTTAGGTTATTTAAAGATCAGTCTCGTTTTTTTTTTTTTTTTTTGTTGTCTCTGTAAGAAGTTTATTTTTTATTTTTACGTTGAAGAATATAATTACGGAATCCTTCGGCTCCCTTTTATGCATATTTGCCTCTTCTCTTAGACTGTCATCCTTGATTCTTCTGCTACTTTTTGGCGTGGACGGTCTTTGCAGAAGAGATTTCTATGGTAAGAGAAGATGATCAAGCCTTTTCTTTCAGTATACAAATTAAATGCCTTCTTTTTATACATTAAATAGTTTAGTTGTTTTGTACGCTTTTCCCCTGGCCTTATTTTTTTTTGTTTAATTTTTTTAAATTTTTGCCTTTTGTAGTTCGGTTTCTTTCGAGATTCTAGATCATAGGGTTTGATTCAAAATTGTTGGAACAATTCAACACTGTTTGATTTCGTTCCCCTGTTAGAACGCCGTCGAATATCTCTGTTCTATGAAATAAGGGAGAATTAGTGGTAGTTAGGGTGCACTATTTTAATCTGGTTTATCAAAGCCTATTTCCAGATTGTTTGCTATTATATATGCTACCTTGTAATGGCTTCCAACCTACTTGGTTCCAGGAGCAAAATTTGCTTAAATTTCTGGGTGGGAACAATTCCATTCCTAAGTTGGGTAGATGGGTAGGTAGGCCCTTAAGGCTCTAGTGCTTCAAACTGAAGCTTTGATACCATGTGTAGGAACCGAAAATTAACAAGCCTAATAAAATTCATACAATTAATCATAAAATTTCTTTTTATTCATAAGAAATTCATTAATCATCGTATAATATTCAACAGAAAATTAAATTTATCCACAACATGAAATAAATTTCATAATCATCCATGAAACCCAACAAATTCATAATTAAAAATACCTCTGCCTGATGCTAATTCCTGCCGATCTGGTTGTCCGTCCTCTCTGCTGCTTTTTCCAAACCCTGCCCAAACCGACTAACCACCCAACCAGCTAGGAGCAGCCTATCTGGCTCCCTAGCTCCAGGATACCGTAAGGAATCCTGGCCCCCGTGCCCAAAACCCCCAGCAACCCAGTGCCCCCTGCAATGATTCACAAAACCCCCAAAAACCAAACTCCCAACACCAGAAAATATGCAAACCAGAAATACAGTCTTCTCCTCTCCAATAATTCTTTCTCCCCAAATTTTCATAATCCCCTCCCATAGGACTCTTCCCTGTCATATCTTCCCCCATCCACCGACTCCCTATCCTCCATTAATTACCCTATCCTCCCCCATTATTACCTTATCCCATGCCTTTATTACATTATCTTTCATTTAATGCTTCTTTCCTCCCTTCATACGTAAAGTCTTATTATTAATAATTTAAAGTTATTAAGCCCCTCTAATTTATTACTCAAATCTTTAATGAGTTAATTGATTAATTAATTAATCAATTCAATAGATATAAACAATTAATTAATTAAGAAATATTATTAAGAAATAAACATTGTTTAACTAAAGCATATTAGGACAATTAATTATCTAATTAATTATACTTGATAAACCCTATGCAATTATCTAACCAAGGTTGTTACATAACAAGGATTGTATGTAACTCTTTCTTTTATATTATCAATAAAACTTAGCTAAATACAAACAAAAAAACAAGGCTTCCCAGTGTTGAAATTATCTTTGCCTTTAAAACACAGAATTGGTGATGCTCACATATTTTTAGAGCACTTATAACCACATATTTTTACAACACTTCAATATTTCAACATAAATACAAAGTAACACAATAAAAAAAACACATTTAATATTAAAAATTAGAATATAAATTTTGTATTACATATAATTCAATAAAATATAGCTAAATAAAATTGGATGAAATAAAACTATATCATTGTCATTCATAAGCTAAATAAAAACTAAGTAATATATTTCAATCAATATGTCAATTGTTTTTACAATATATGTAATATCCAAAATCATGATATCTCACCAAATGATATAATATCATTGTTTTTCACAAATATAAACAATAATACTAAAATCAGTATCAATGAATATAAATATTTTTTTAGTGGATAATTATTACCTCTAAGATAGTATTAGAGAGAGTGTACTTCCAAGTTTAAATAAAATAACAAGCTTAGCAGGGAGTATTTGGATCTTTCTTGAAAGTATTAATAAATCAAAGATCAAATTGATTTTTTAAAAATTAATCTTGATGATTAATAGGTCTATAATTTAATAGATTGATGATTAATAGGTCTAGGTTTGAGTTCATGGTTAATAATAATTGAAGCTCATTTGGGGATTTATGATATGAGAGATAACATGAATAATGTCTTAGAATCATAACTTAAGCACCAAGTAGTGTTACCAAGTAGTGTTAGTGTTGTAGTAACAAACCATGTTAATATTAGTAATTTTCATCATAATGCTTGTCATATATTAGTAATTTTCATATAATGCTTTTCAAAACAAAACTTAAATATTAATGCTTTTCATCATAATGCTTTTCAAAACAAAACTTGGTATAAGAAAAAATGTCAAAGTATATTAATGTGGAGATGTGATATTAATGTTTTTTTAATTAATCAACTTTAAAATATGATAGGGAAAAGTATTTCAAAACTTCTCATATGAAAAGACACCGAAAAGTATGTCAATATATTCCATATCAATACCTTTTCAATAAAATAAAATGAAATAGAAAATATTTTATATAGATTAAAAAGTTGAATTTAAATACAACAAGGGCAGCATGCTGCATGTACTGCCTTCGAAAACTTTGTCTAAAAACTTTGGTTGTTAGTGTCTGCACGGCTTATATAAATAATATTCAGACATTTCCTTAGTCATAAGAATGCAGATCTGTACTTCCATGATCTTTATAATAATTAAAAAAATAAAAACATCTTAATGTTTCTTATATTTTAAAATATGACTTAAAAGTTTAAAAATTACTACATACAAATTTCTGTAAAATTATACTAAAAAATTTAAAAATGTAAAATTATTGAAATTGAAAGATTAAAAAAATATTAATAAATGTAAAATTATTGAAATTAAAAAATTAAAAAAATATTTAGAAATGTAAAATTATTAAAATTTTAATAAGTGTAAAAAAATTGACATTTAAAATTTAAATTTTTACCTCATTTGAAAAAACAATGCAATATTAGATTTTAACATATATTATAATACAATATTACATTATATTAGTTTTTTTGTGGTCTTGTCTTTTCTCATTAATTTAAGGTTTCGAAATACGTGAATGCTGCAATAACACTATCAAGTTATTGACCAATGAAAAGTTAAAAAAATACTATTTTTTTTTTTTAATTGTTATGTTGAACATTTAAATTGATATAAATTTTTCAAGTCAACACAAAACTAATATGAAAGTCAATACTAACTCATTGCTATATACTACCTTCGGCAGTACAATAAAACTTATATTAAGTAAACAATATATAAAAAAAATTAAAATGCATACATTTATTTCAATTCCTTATTTATTAGATATTCAAAGAGATAAAAAAAAATGAAAATTTACTATGCTTAAAAGTTCTAAAATTAAAAATTTTACAAATAATATTTTTAAATAATTTTGATGCTTAAAAGTTCTAAAATTAAAAATTTTACAAATAATATTTTTAAATAATTTTGATTTCTCAAAACTTACCCATTCTAATTTATTGATATAAAAAAAATCATGAAAATTTACATAAAATTATTTTTCTTTTAATTTAAAAGTTTTACAAATTAATAATTATAATTTGCAAAAGTTTACATACTTTAAATTTCTTAAATTTCACTTCATTTTTTTTAAATATATATACCTTATCTTCTCCAAATTTAAATATATTCTTAAAAATTATATACATACCATTCACATATTTATACTTATTTTTATTTTTTCTAATTAATATAACTTACTTATATATTATTTCCAATCAAACCCTCCAAATTCAGATATAGGAGTATGGGTTGCATTTTCAATTTTCATTCTCACACATAGTAAGCTTAACCATGGGTACATTCACAAATCGAATTAGGGCGGCAATCAATATATAGCTCATAGGGTTGTTATCAATATATACAACCATTTTATTGGACACAAATCTATTATCTCCAAACATCATGATTACAAACTTGGTTGTTTGAAATTCCACAACTTTATTTTTAACTTTGATTTACTTATTTTTATTTTTAACTTTGATTTACTTATTTTTGATTGAGTAAAAGTTAGAAATAAATTAGTGATAAAGAAGAAGACCGTATTCTATGTTTTTTGAGTTTTCATAATTTATAACTAGTATTTAAAAATGGATTCAAAACTCTCAATTATATATTTTTACTAAATTTTAAATAAAAAATATCAATTTCCTTTTTCATTATTTTAAATAGCTAAAAATTCTAATAAAACTAATCCAAAAAACCAATAACAACATATTAATCTTAAAAATAATTATAATATATAAATAAATAAATCTATATTATAATTTTAAATTTATTTATTATATTTTCAAACACAAATATCAATCATTGAAAAAAAAAAAAAATCAATTTCCTTTTTCATTATTTTAAATAGCTAAAAATTCTAATAAAACTAATCCAAAAAACCAATAACAACATATTAATCTTAAAAACAATTGTAATATTATATTTTCAAACACAAATATCAATCATTAAAAAAAAAATGTAAAAATATTTTAATATACATTATTAAAAAGTTCTCCATAGTAAGTGACAAATTAAATTAAAAAAAAAAAAAACAATTTAAAAACATTTTTTATTTATTTCTTCTTTATTTAATTAAAAAAAAACATTGTTTTTCAAATTTAAATCTTCTTTTACCAACCCAAACCCCTACTTGACTTTGACTTCCCTCTTACCTTCACATGTATTACCCTCCCATCTTACATTATACACCCCAACTATTATCCCTATCTTATAATATGAGTTAACTTATATCACATGTAAGTTATATAAAGCACAAGCTCAATAATATGTATTAATATATAAAAGATATTATATATAAATTTATTTAATAAAAAATAAAACTTATATTTGATGGATTACCTTCACATGTATTACCCTCCCATCTTACATTATACACCCCAACTATTATCCCTATCTTATAATATGAGTTAACTTATATCACATGTAAGTTATATAAAGCACAAGCTCAATAATATGTATTAATTTATAAAAGATATTATATATAAATTTATTTAATAAAAAATAAAACTTATATTTGATGGATTTTGTAATTAATTTGATTTTTTCAGATTTTTTTTTTTTAATTTCATACATTAATATATAATTATCATAATTTATTGTGGAAATTTTATTATTTTGACCTTAAAATCTTTAGGACACAAGGTTGTTCAACAATAGGTCTCAAAGCAATTACATTAATATATTCATTGAGAGCTCAACAAGCTACTAGTAGGAATTGAATCTGGGTGGGGAGGATAACAACCATTCCTCCCAATCACCTGAGCTAAACCTAATTGACAACATGACATACCTACCTGTGTGTGTGTGTGTGTGTGTGTGTGTGTGTGTGTGTGTGTGTGTGTGTGCGCGTGTGTGTGTGTGTGTGTGTGTGTGAGAGAGAGAGAGAGAGAGAGAGAGAGAGAGAGAGAGAGATTTTGCATTTTCTAGGGATTTTCATCGCTCACTAGCACAATAAGAGATTTGGAGTCTAATAACAATTTGATGGAAAGCTTTGATCCTAGATCAACCCAAGATCACATTAGTGACTAATGTAGAAAATATTCCCTAGAACATGAATTCCCTATCATATTAGGGCTCCAAGGCATGATTTATAACAAGTTAAGGGGTCAAATACAACCAAAGGTAGGAACATCTCACTCTTGGGAGATCCAAAGAAAAAGAACCATAGCTTGGAAAACACCAGGGGCATGTTACGTGACAAAGAAAAAAGATAAAGGAGGAACTCCCTAGTTTGGAGCACTATTTTGGTCATATGGATCACTTGATGATGAACATTCTACTTCAAGGGAGCATTGTAATAGCTTGATCATGAATCTACCCTTTGCAAGAGGGATGTTTGGTGAAAAAAGGGCTTTAAAATCGTGATAAAGTGACTTTATGGGGCATTACATATTATCCAAGGTTTATTCGACAAATTTGGAGGAATGTTTCACCATTCCAAAAGTGAGGGAGGTATCGAGTCAAAATTGGACCTATAAGCTAAAGAAAGACATAATCTAACATCACTTTCATTCATGAGGAGGCGTGATAGGGATTATGAAGTCTACACACCACTACAATATAGGGTTTTAGCATTTTCATTAGCATCATCTCCTAGTGTATTTTATGAGAAAAAAAATTAAGTTTGGATGACACAAAACATGATGCTAGTGGGTGTGTCATGATTTGCATAATCTTCGTGTCGACTCTATGTTGTACTTTTTGATGCACACTCTAGAAGACATCATATTAGCAACAAAGAATACGACACAAAATATTTCCTGCATTGTGTTGCGTTGCATATTATTGTAAAAAAAATTATAAAGTCACTTTTGCATCAAAAGCATAGTTTGCATCGAGTTGTGTCATATTAGCACCATAGTGCATTGTATTTGCATCGTAGTGTTTTATATTAGTGTCTAAATAGATAATTTTTTGCATTATATTTGCATTGTATTTGCATCATGTTTGCGTCATATTTAATTGTTATTGGTTATTTAATAACAATTTTTTTTTGTAATTACAATTTTTATAATATTTAAATATTGATGAGATTTATGATTAGTATAAGTCTATTTTACAACATACTGATCATGAGAAAAAAAACCATGTGTATATAAATGCAATATCCCACTAACATTTAGTCTATCAAACCACGAGATCAACAAATCATGTATCCATAAACGTAATTATGAAATTTTGTCCTACTAACATGCAATCAATTTCACACCATGGAAGAAACAAACCATTTGTATTTTTTTCCAAAGAAAAAATCTAGTAATCTTATTTATGAGGTAGAAAAAAATTACAAAAGTAGATGCCCCAT
The DNA here is from genome assembly GCA_010110895.2 of Picea sitchensis. Taxonomy (NCBI): domain Eukaryota; kingdom Viridiplantae; phylum Streptophyta; class Pinopsida; order Pinales; family Pinaceae; genus Picea; species Picea sitchensis. The sequence goes on along the minus strand of SNQJ01S0003946.1, from coordinate 36,875 downwards.
GCATTCTGTTGGATAAGATCCCATAAGTGTCATCCTATTTTTATACAAAATGTGTAATCCCAGTGAGCTAGTGCCTAATCAACTAAAGAAAAGACTGACTGCACAAATCTATAAAGTGTTGAACTATAAAAAAGGTTCCGAATAAAAGTATTATGAAAACATTATCTAACAGGTTTTGTGAATAGATCAGTCTGAGTGAAAATCATAAAAACATTAGAGCTTATGCTAAGTGGAGCCATGAGTCATGAAGATATTCCATGGAATCATTCGATCTCTTTTAAAAAATCATCCATGTGCCTTGGTCCAATTCCAGTCTAGCTTTTGAGAGACAATTTGCTTCTTGGTTCCACTCCTTTAAAGAATGATCAAAAGTAAGATGAGAAAATTTTTGTATGCTTCTTTTGATATTCCTGAATAATGGAAAAAGTGTGTAACTATGTCAAGAGAAATCCCCTTTCATCCAATTTATGACTATGTGAATCCCCATAAATGTGAATATATGAGATTTATTTTTCCCAAGCTAACTAAGGGATGAGTTTCAATGCCATGAGCTCATTGAAGTTGTTTGTGGCTGGATCGAGTCCAACAGAAAACACTATGGAATGGGTGCGTGAGATGTGAAGTATACCTCTTGCTCCACTCGTGGAAGGGTCCCCTTGGGTAGCCCCATCAAAAAAATCCCAAAGCACATATGTCTGAATTTGAGATTCCTATTGAGATTCATAATGATTGGTCTTGGATCTATGAGGAAAAGCTAAGATAATAGCTAGACTTTGAGTAGCACAAAGTTGAGCTAAAGTGATTTTATCATCAAAGAGGGCATGATTCCTAGCTATCCAAATGCCCAAAGCTACCATTAGGGGGAGTGCCTTGAGATTGTGAGAGTGTTGAGTGTTGAGCCAAGATTTTAAAGCTTCCTTGATAGAGGATCCATTACACCTATAGGTAGATCCTATAGATTTATGAATCTCCATCTAGACCTCTTGAGTGAATTTGCCATCCATGATGAGGTGATGATTATTCTCTAAATATTTCCCACAGATATAACACCTATCATGACCATGAAAATTCCTTTTTTGGAGTTTGTCCCATGTAAGGGATTTATTATGCAACAAAAGCCACATGGAAAATTCAGTCTTTGGAGGACATTTTAGATTCCAAATATTTCCCCCCCGCCAAGGGGTAGGGTCTTCTTTGACATCTCGGGCCAATGCTACATAACCGAGTCTTGGAGTATAACCACCCTTGAGATTTAGGGACCAAAGGAGTTGATCCTCTTGCTTAGTGAGGAAAACAAAGGTGTTTTGGAGTGCCCTGATGTAGTTATTACACTGAGGTGACTGATCCCCTTCAATTCCTAATTCCTCCCAAGTCAGCCATTGCATTTGTCTATTTAAAAAGTTCCATCTCATGATTTGATTGAGATAACAAAAACTGCCTCTATTAAGGTTCCTAATGGGATGGTTTGGAACAAATTGATTATTTCAACACCCTATCCAGGAGTCCTTGCCAATAATCACATGATATCCATTTCCAATACGCCAAATAAACCATCTGTATATTATGGAAAAACATTGATTATTTATTTTCATATTATGGATCCATTCTGCACTTGCCTATTTGGATTTCGAATAGTGTATGATAGATTCGCATGGAAAATATTTTTCCTTTGTAATTCAAGCTCAAAGGCCTACTCCCTGAATAATCCCCCACACATTTTTTGTAGCCAAAGCCTTGGAGAAGAAGAAAATGTTTTTTAAACCCTATCCTCCTAAGGCTTTTGGATTTTCTAGCTTCTGCCATGAGGAAATCACCATTGGTTTCTTGTCCTCACTTCCAACTCATAGGAAACAAAATGATAATGGTCATATTTTACTCAAGATACCTTTTGGTATTTAGGCAAGAGAGGCCCAATATACATGGATAGCTTCTAATACTACCTTGACCAAAACCAAATGACCTACTCTTGAAAGCCATTTGTTGCACCATGCATGAACTTTTCTTTATAGATTTTCCAAAATCCATAATCACTCATTTTTCCGATAACTGATAGCTTTAAGTATGAACACTAGATACTTAAAACATGTCCCCAAGGCCTCTACTTAGCGAGAGATAATTTTTTATATTTCAAAGATCCCCTATTCAAAGAGTCCCTAGGTGTACAAAGAAGCTTTTTCAGTGTTGATGCACATTCCAGTGGCCTTGCAGAAAATAGAAAGTAAATCTTCCAGATGCTCTACAAATATGACATTTCCTTCACAAAAAATGAGCATGTCATCAAATAAAGTAAAAGAGAAATAGTGCATATTAGACTTATGGTGATACCTTTTAATATGCCTTCAGTAGAAGAAGCCTTTAGAAGTCTACTCAAACTTTCAACAACTAAAAGGAAAATAAGGGGAGAGAGTGGGCACCCTTTTCTTAGGCCTCATTCCACTTTGAAGAAGGGTGATGCAAAACCATTGATTAATATAGTAAAAGATGTTGTGCTAATTCAATTCATGACCCAAGTGATAAAAGAGTGGTAGAAAACCAAGTGAATAAGAATCAATTTGAGATACAACCAAATCACCCTGTCAAAGGCCTTGGATAGGTCAACCTTGAGAGTGATGGATTTATGGTTACTTGTGGGAATGGAATGCATAATTTCTTGAGCAAGTCCAATGGCCTTGTGTATTCGTAGTCCTTGTAGAAATCTGAACAGTTCGGCTGAGATAAGGGTGGAAAGAATGTACTTTAACCTTCGAGCGATTAGCTTCGTGATAATTATATATATGTTATTGCATAAAGAAATGGGCCTAAATTGTTTGAAAGTGGAAGGATTGTCAATTTTGGGAATAAGAGTAATGAAGGTGGAATTATAGGCTACCAACTTTTGTATAGTGGATCTCGAATACTCCATGATCCAGGTGGATATCGGGGGCCACCCACCTTTTCCAAATGGCTCAAAACAGTTTTCTGGCCATTTTGGCAATTTACTATTTTTAGCAGATTTTCACTTCCGGGGCCATTTTGAGGGCCTAAATGAAGTTTTTTCTAGATAGAGGTTCTCAATGATAGACAAAGGCATGATTGAGCCCCCAAAATGAATCTCCTCAATGATACCTTTCCAACGAGCTATCACACGCCTAAAACGGAGATCGTATGCAAAAGTTACGACCCCGGGAAGTTGATGCACCAACTTACTACCCAAACAGAATTTTGACTTTTGAACTTCATCTCCTAGAAGGGTTAGGTTTTGGATATCTACATTAGGACTTTAGCATTCCGTTAACATAAAAAGTCCCTCTAGAGACCTCATGACCATCTTCTTGAATCCCGGAGTGTCCCGTCATCTCTTCGAGGAGATAAAGGCTGCCACCATTCATGAAAGGTCTTTCACTCACGCTGCCACCATTCTAGCGAGTCTTTCACTCTGTATTTTTACAGTCTCTGTACATTTCTTTCATTAATAGAAATCATGTATTACTATATCTCTGTGTTTATGGTTGCATCTCTGATATATTTCTATTATATTACTGGATATACGCAATATCTCTGTGCATTTCTTTATTATATCTCCGTTCTCATTTCGTGCCGAAAATAACCCGGATCACTCCACCACTTTGAGAAAATCCTCACCCAATATTTTGAAACAAACAGTAAAAAATTCCATCGACCATCCGTCCAGTTTAGGGCTTTTATCCTTCTTGAGGGCATGAAGAACCCCCTAGAGTTCCTCCTTCGAAATTTCTTCCATTAACCATGCGTTCCCCTCTTGGTCTATAAAACTAGGGAAATGAGAATCCACATTGAGAATGGCATCTATTGTTGGTCTTGAGTTTGCCTTATATAAATTGTTGAAGTGGTGTATCCATTGTTTCTCTTGAGTCTGTCTTATGGATTCAATGGAATCTATGGTTCTCTTTTCTCAGTTTATAGTCCAAATTGTGTTAATAGACTTCCTATGATTGAAAAACTTGTCAAAAAACTTGGTGTTTTCATCACCTATCTGCAACTAGATAGCTCTGCTTTTAATCCTCCATTCTTGTTTTTTTTCTAGCAAGATTTTCCTTCTAGTTTCCTACAAATGATTTCAAAAGGTCCCTTTATTGTTCAGAAAAATTGTCATGCCCCTCCTCTTGAATAAGTTGTTGTAATTTTGTTTCAATATCCTTCAAAGTTTGATTTTCTCGATCACATTTCCTTTTTTTACCATGAGATTGTGACAATTTTTTCTCTCTTTAGGTTTTCTAAGAATTGTATGGGAGGATATTCTTAGAGAGATGCATAGAAAGGCCTCCAACAACCTTTAATTTTGTCAATAAAAGGCAGCTCCTCCAACCAGACCATATTAATATTGAAAGGGCAAAGGGGCTTGTCCACAAAGGGGGGAATTTCCAACAATATAGGATTATGATCAGTGTCTTTGCCCAGAGAGATGTGTTTCCAAAACCTGAAGTTGGGTTTTGTTATTGCCTTTGACACTAGAAATCTATGCAACCTCTTTTCCACCCTTGCTTCCCTTGATAAAAAATTCCTCCATGTAGGCATAAGCTTTGTGGGTTGGATGTCCAAAAATCCTACCTCTTCTGATTGGGAAAGAAAGAACTCAACAAGAGGATATAACTGAGCTGGTAGTCCCTAGACTTCATTGGGACATAGGGTAAAATTTAGGTCTTCACCCATCACAACAAAACCATATTTCAACATAGGGTTGTGAAGTGAAGATTCCCAAAAGACCTTGTGATATGAGTAAGGCCCATAAATATTTACACTTAGAAACTCCAAATGGAGCTCCTTGGACCAAAGTACCATTCCCATATCACCTCTGATTTCCCAGGCATTTTGTAAAAGGAGAGACTGATTCCTCTAGCTAGTAAGAAGTCCCCTTGATCTCCCTCGAAGTTCCGTAGATAACAAATTCCATCTTGGAAGAGAAGGAGCAAGGTATTTGATCACTCTATCTCCAGACATCATAGTTTATGGAAGGAAAATGATTGATGGTTTGTGAATTTCCACCAAGATTTTTAGGGCCAATTTCATGGAGGGATTGGCCAACCCTTGATAGTTTAGGGAGAAAAAATTCATGATGGCTCTTTCACTAGGGCAGGTTCTCCAAGGGCCCCATAGAGTGAATGCTTCTTTCCAGCTTTGAATTTAGAATTTGCTTGTCTCTGGGAAAGGGAAATTAGGTATTTTCTCCTCCTTTGCAGAGGTTTCCTCAATATTTCCTTGAATTCACCTAAACCCCCCTCCACTCCTTGAACTGGAGAGGAAATACCTTGGTTTTTGGATCTCAAATATTATTTTTGACTAGGATAAGGGGGATCGTCCATCTATACAAGTGGTTGAGTAGTTACGGGAAGGGAATGAATTATCTAAGGAGAGGAAGTTAAAAGAAAATACTTGGATCAAGGAGTGTTAGAAGTAGTTATCAAAGTGGCAGGTGGAGGAGCTTCCTTAGGCTGATGAAAGTCATATAGGGGAATATGAGTGGTGGGTTGGGGGCCTTTTAACCTGAATAACATGGAGAGGAAATCCTCTTTGCATACCTTCTCAGAGACAAATGGAAAATTCCCCAAATAACCAAATATCATTTTAGATTCAAATTGAGAGATAGATATAGATGGATTACTTGAAATTGGTTCTTTGCTCACGATCTTGGTCTCGTTCATGACCTTTGGAGAGGGTCTCAAGGTGTCTTCCTTTAATGGGATTGGAGTATGCGCTTCTTCAGTTTGTCCCTTTTTGGGTGAGGATCCATGCTGAAATCCAATCTCCCACATTTCATTTATGTCCTTGCAAACCCACTTATGGTGCATGGTACCCTGAGCATAGTCGAAACCTATATGACCTTATGAGTGTCACCTCCTACATCAGAATGGAATGTCCTCATAATCCACTTCCTTCATATACACCTTCTGACCACATCTAATCGAGATAAAATTTACCATGCCCCTTGAAACATTGAGTCCAACCAAAATCCGAGCCATCCCCATGTGCCCTGAGGAGAAAATGATAAGTCTGCCTCGTACAAAAACCCTAGTAGGTTCCAAATTTCCTAAAAAAATCTAAGGACTAGAAAAATCAGAGGTAAAGTTGGGAGATGGACCCAAATTGGGATAATTTTTAGTTGTTTCGATTTTGCATTGAAGTCAATATGGCACTTATTCATGAATAATGCTTGTGATCCCCAATTCCAACGATATATAAGGAGTCTATTGGCGTCCTCACCTAGATTTGTTACCCAAACCATCTATCCACGAGCCTTAGAAACAAGCATTTGGACATGTAACCCAAGATCCTTGTAAATTTCTCTATCGTCCATTTTTTCAGAGTTTCCATTGACATTCACTTACTAGTGAATCTACCCACCAACTCCACCTCCTCCATGGCCAATATTTCATGTAATTTTACTCCTTCACCCAAAACTAGGTTGGGTTCCTCCATTTTGTGCTTTCCACACTTCTTTCTTCCTCTGTTGTATTTCATTCTTCCCACCTCTAAATTCATCTTTCGAGGAGGCTAATGTTGTGCATGAGCACTAACACTGATCATATCTCCCACAAGGTGTTTTCCAATAAAACCTCCCAACAATGAATGTCTTGTAGTCCACTCATGTGGTAATACATGACTTATCTAGTCCCGATACCTCGCCATTATGGATTGCAGTGGAGATATGGGGTATTTTAGAATGATGATAACCATCTTATACATCATTGTCAAGGAAGTATGTGATAGGATCCATCACCTCATCTAGAACTCTGGGATTGACAGTCCTCCCCGTGCCTCCATTGAGTCGAGATGTAGACACTTTAGGGAATGATGCTCCTATCTTGTCGTCTACACATGGATTTGAAGCTCATAACTCTTGAATGATGGATTCGAGTCTCACAAGAGTGTCCTATGATGGTAGTTGATTCAATGGTAGAGATTTTGTGGTTTGGGAGTAAACGAATAAATCACCGGGAAGTGTTTGGGAGACCCATATTGACCTTCCCTCGTGTAGATTTTTTGAAAAATCCACCTATTCTTCTTCCATGAGATGAGATGACCTATGAGTAATATGTGGCTCTTTTTTGTCATATATAGGCCTAGGAATTTGTTCTTCTTACATTGCGTAAACCTTGTCCTCCTTTGGAAATCTTATAGAAACCCTAACCCTAACCGTCTCCATGAGTTTGAATCACTTTTTTAACTCCACCTACACACAACTCAGAAAAAGAGTCATTAGATTTATGTATCTCTTTAATTGCCCGAGGATTTGTAGCAACTTGATAAATGTATTTTTCACCAAACTATTATTCCATTCCCAAACTCAATGCTCTCTGATATTGCAAGATATCCCAACAATTTTACTATGCTACTAATGACTTTGGTTTTGGCTGAAATTTCAATGAATTCAAGCATCTTTCACTAAAAACCTTATTGGATAACTTATGTATTAGAAAAAGAGAGTAGGGTTGGTCTATTTGGGGTTTTCAATCCACACTCTCTTTCCATATTCTATAGTTAGGGTTTGCGATCCACACTCAATAAAGTCACAAGACACCCATTGGAACAATATGGGTACAATTATAATCTTACAGAGGTCTATATCTCGACCAGCAGATGCAATGTTGTCAAACACAACACCGTTGAGATCAAAGTGTGTCTTTCCAGGTTAATAGACTCCAATTCGACATATATCATCAATCACCACATTCACGATCGTTACAACCCCTTTGTCTCCTATGTATACCAAAGAGACCTAGTTTTAGGAATCATCTCATATTGTACATTTGTTATATTGTAAAAAAAACCATGTATCTATAAATGTAATGATGCAATTTAAAATTAAATCATATAACAACCATGTAATTTTTTTTCCCTATAAATAAGTGGTACACTACCACCCCCTAAGGAGATGTTAATGTTGTATACAAAATTGCATTAAAAAAACATGTACACATATAAGGAAATGAAATTAATTTGACATCAAAAGTTGATTGAAATATTTCCAATTTCCTCCTCATCTTCTAAACCTTCCTCATCCTCACTTTGTAAAACCATACTAAAAGAATGAGTTCAATAAAATTGTTGGAAACACAATCCATTAGGGTTACTCACTTGATGAAATATGAATAGTCAAGTGATAGGAATGGTCATCGGGAGTCCAAGAGACCTCTTGGAACATGAATCCAAAGGTCATCCAAAATGTATTTATATGTGTATCATTTCAATGATTAATCATCTCATGATTATATATATTTGTGCACTCTAACAATGGTATATATCATATCAAATAGGTTTTTAGGCCTAAAATTCACTATGGTAGTTGTCCATAGCATCTAACCTCTATGTGTCCAAAAATGCCTCATTCCATGTGAAAAAATGTCTCTTTTCCATCCTTTGCCTACCAATCTGTCCTGGGCGCACACTTTGGTATCAAAGCTAAGATGGCCACCTTAGAATTTTGTTACCTCTTCTTCTCATATTCCAAGAAACCCTAACCCTGAAAGTCAAACATTTCAGAGCGTGATCGTACCTTTCTTGGAATTTATTAGACCCTCAATTCCATTGGCTTCAACACTGTCTAGACCTCGTCACTCTACATTTATAGCCCCAAGTTTCTTTCCCTCCATATATACAAGAAATATCTTCAACAAGTTACTCAAGTCTGGTGTGACCTCCAATTTTTCATGCCATCGGGTGTTTATTTTTTCTCCTACATGTTGATTTTTTCCCACCGTTGAGTCATATCAACCATAATATTGGTCTGTATGGAAGCTCCATAGAGCGATCATTTCCCATAAAGTTTAAAATTTGGTTGTTGGTCAAGTGAAGAACCAATAACAAGGGATCCATATTTCAGGATGTGCCAATTTAGGCGAGGCAAGAGGAGTTGTAGTAGAGTTGGATTCCATAGCACGACCCTAGGCTCTTGAAGAGCCCCTTTGGTGACTGTGGATGAAGTTCATTGAAAGTAATTTTTTTATGAGATATGATATTCATAATCGAACACATAGGAAAATTTGTGTCACTTACACGCTAAAGGTAACATATCTACTAGAAATGTGACCTCTGTTAAGTTTTGAGTTCATTTAGTTGGGGCCTTCAAAATCTCAAAGTAATTAAGGAATTCTACCAACAATCACATTATGTCCTTCGCATACTATATAAGCATGGGTTTCAAACCCTAATCTCTTAATCAACTACAAGGCCATCAAGCTTATGTGTTTCCATTTTCATGCATGGCCAAAGAGCCCTGGTGCAAGTACTATGTCAAGCTGCACATATATCTACCAAATCCTCTGTGTTTCCAAAGAAACTAAATCCATGATACTCCACCTTTATCCCTCCTATGCTTGGTGTGTGACAGAGTCCAATAGTTTTGGCATGATACACAAGCATAGTTCTTTGTCTTGATAGTGTTTTTTGTTCTAGACATAATATCTTAGCTTCTGGTTCCAAACATCACACAGTATGAATTTGGTTGTTTTTGAGTTTATGTCCTTTAATAGTTCACTATGGTGTGATATTTTAGCTTGCCAAGTTGAATTACATTGTAAATGAGTGCAATTTCGATAGAAGTCGACATCTTCATTTGTTGAGTTTGAATTGTCTAAGTCAATCTAAATGGATCAAATTGATGAACTATTAGATTTGTTGAACACTCTGATACTCTCTTTTGTGGAAATTTCAGTCACAATTGACAAAGAAACTCTTCAATCTATTCTCACTTGTTTGCAAGTTTCACAAGCCAAAGTAGCACTATTTGAAGCTCAAACTCAACTTTTTCATGATGAACTTGAATGGAAGAGTCTTCGACCTTTTGAACTAATGTTTGTTCAAAACGACCACTAATACATATGGGGTGAAGATTCGACAAAATATTACGACGATATGGGTTAAATTTATCGTACCATTGCAAATTACTACAATTTCATTCATTTTTTGGGGGGCTCCCCGATGTTCATTGTAATATTTGTTAGTCGCTAGATTGACGAACATTTGTCATTATATCAACGTTTAAAAATCAATGCATAAAGAAATATTATAAATGTAGAATCAAAACCTTTCATATGGATTTCACTTTGATAATATCTTGTGATTACGGATTTAGATAGACACAACTAGAAGCCAACATTTCGACAAGGCATGGCAATGATGTAAGCACCACAGTGAGGGAGGTTTCTTTGGCTACTTGGAGCACTACTTCCACATCATGGCCTATAAATCAACATATTGAACCTTTGTATTTTCTAACCGCTGAGGCCAAAATCAAATTGAAGGATGGATGATGATGAAGGCATTAACGACAACACTCCAGAGAAGGAGATTTATCATGAAAAAAAACACCTCCAATTTTGTCTATTGCACGCCCTCAATAATTTGCTCCAGGAAAGGAATTTTTCTTTTAACCCTAGCCCCTGAACTAATCCCTATATCACCTTTAAAATGACTACAATCTCTACAGTTTGAAGTCGAGGGATTGGTCCATGTTATTGTAAATAACACAGAACATGCCCTAGATAGATTTTAGCCGAGTGTAGTTATCAGTGTGAATTGAAACTAGTTCTGTGCAACTGAAACCCTTCAAATATCTTCCAAAAATGGATAGGGTTTCATCGGTATACATTTTTTGAAACTCTTAATTGGTGGGAAATGGATCTTTGGGTATTGGGTTTTGTTCGTCTGTTCTGAAAGATCGAAATTCCAAAGTTCTGAATATTTAGTGCCAACTGCTGATTTTTTCTTTTCTATGATGTGGAATTATATAGGTATGAGGGGTTAATATAGGGTGCAACGATTTTCCTATTTAAAGAATTATACAAGGTTTTATTGCATTGTAATTCTGTTATATTTTCTTTTGTACCAAATACTCCCAAGGATAACTGGGGTTTGCATTTAACTAGCATTACAATTCTTTTTTTAATTTATTTTTCCTTAGTAATAAGAAATTCTATAGGCCCGAGGGTTTAATGCAAGGGGCATTAGATCTAGGAGTAAGTTAATAAGTGGACAAACTCAACCCCTTTTCGATTCAATTTTCTTCCCTAAATCTAGATGGAATTATAGTTCCACCTGATTGATGAGCACTTTGACCATGAAACTTTGCCTATAGGGGTTTGGTCCATATTAAGATGACCCAGATTGTTAGAATTAAAAAAAACAAAAAACAAGTGGATTAAGGCAAAGCTCTGCGTCACTGGAAAAAATGGACTCACTGGAAATGTTGAGTTTTTCCACTTATTAAGTCACTTAGATTGATATTATCCCTTTTAAGTAATTATCATACAATTTAGTTGCATTGTATATATGTTGGTTTCTTCTGTGCAAAATGTTCCCAAGGTTTTTTGGTGTTTGCATTTAACTATTCTTTTATGTTTCTTTTTGCCTATGTTTTTCCCTTTTACGTTGTTTTTAGGTTTATTGAATATTTGCTCAAACCCCTTGTTTCTTTGTCAATAAATTTCATCCTAGGTATACAATATCATATTTGATAGCCTTGTATGGTCAAACACGATTTGAAGACTAAAGATATGACATTTGGATATTTTGGCTTGGATCGAGGAAGAGTTTCATTTACCAGGACCCAACTAGATGCCATTTCCAAATATATAGCACTAATTGACCCTAGCTAATTCCCCTGGAATATCCTTTCGGTTGTTTGGAAGTTGCACCACAATGTTTTGACAAGGAATTATGATATCAATGTTTTGTTTACTGCACTCGGGAGCAAAGGAAAGAGTGTGGTTTGGTATAATCATTGAAATGGCACTTATTCCATGGATCTTACTGATTCTGCAGACACTTTGACCGATATTATATTGAATAAATCAGTTACGAAACTGGGTGGTTTGTGGAGGAGTAGACACTGGCTTGCTTTGCATAAGATTAATGGTGTATGGTATAATTTGGATAGTGATTTAGCTTGCCCTTTTCCTTTTGAAAAGGGAGACGAGTAGTTGAAGGAATTTTTGGATCACTGTTTGGCACAAGGTGGTGAGGTCTTAATGGTTTTTGAAGGAAATTCTTCAACATCCAACAATGCTCATAAACAATAATGACTAGAAAATTCAGGTGCAAGAAGGTTTTGTTAACATTCAATTTATTTCTACATGTGAATTTTTGTAAAGTTGTCATTGTTTTAATTTCAAAGCATTGTTTGTCCAGAACAATTTGTAAGTTGCACCTTTATTCATGAACCATCCCATAAAATGGAAGACCATTTATCAATGGATGTTGGTGATGATTATTACACCCTTATGTGCACAAACCTTGGTTTATATTCTAATTGTTTTTTTTTTTTAAACAATATTGGATTTTGATCAGCAATTTGTTTTTTGTAATAGATATGACAATTGATAAAATGTCAAGAGAAATATGAAAAGAAACTTCTAGAATACTGGTTTGTCCACTATGTTGTAGAAAGTAGTTGTGCACATGATCCACAATTATCAATTCCACTTAACATGGTAGGAATATATCTTTTTGTTTGTTTGAGAGATGAATTAACAATGAACACAAGTTTGAAGCCTTCTAAGGATAGGGTGACATAGGGTTGTTGCTAACCATGTTAGTTGTTTGTTTTCTGGTAAATAAAAAGGCAAAAAATTATATGATATCACATACTGCTACAAAAATGTTTGTTAGGGTCTGGACAAAAACTGACAGTTCTGAGATATATCCTTAGGTTCTCACTGAGCATCACATAAAACAGAGTCATGATTAGTCTTAGTCTTACAACCCACCCAGTGATGGAAAATAAATATGTGAATCTTGGGGATTCTCAAAAAGTTAAAACCATGTTCAACATATCTATATTAGAAGGCTAAGAAAATGAAGTAAAAAATATCTCCTTGAAAGCATAATAGAAAGTCTTAGGCCATAATGCCTATAGGTCCCATGAAGAAAAAAAAATTTGAACAGAAAAACCATTAAAGATGAAAGGAAAGGGGATCTCAGGGTCACTTAGATTCACCAATCACAATAGCTTCCTCCATAAACCCATATTCATAATCATCCAGGAGCCCATCCAAGGTTAATTATAGTGTGTGAATAGTTGCTTTGATTTCTATCATGTCCTGCCTCATTGAGAATGCAAACAAAAAGAGGGGATCTAATTGAACTAAAATGCTAAACCAAAAACCCTTAGTAAAAAGAGAACCAACACTAAATAAGTGTGTTAGGGTTGAATGCATAATGTGCTAGGGATAGAAAGATGTCCAAGCATGAGTGCGCTATACATGAGATGCACAAATGCACACAAAAGAGAAGATACGCCAACCACAATAGAATGCCAAAGATGTGTTAGTTGTGGAGCTTGATTATCTTCTTGATTTAGAGGTTTGTTTTAGTTGTGATTGGATCCCATTTCTTGATGGGGAGGTGCTGGGGGGATTTCCCCCCACTACTGTCATCTGGGGGGGGTCCAGGCGGGGCAGCGCCCCTGAAGGGAAATTTTGGGAAAAATTGCCTTGTAATGCCTCTGAAGCGAAATTTTGGGAAAAATTGCCTTGTAAAATATTGTAATTTCGTAGTCAATCTAGACCATTCTTTATAAGGTCGTATATCTGACGGTATAAGTTATGTTAGGGATTTTTTCCCATAGAAGCAAACCCTCTTTTATGAGGGATTTGTATTGTGGATGTGTGTGATAGTGAATATTGTATTATGAGGGAGGAGACTATGAGAGAAAGAAGAGGAAGTTACAATGGGCGTGTTGTAGGTTGTATCCCTTCATTTTGCTGGATAATAACAAGGAAGGACCTGGCAATTTCTATGGTGGACGTATCCCACACTGGGTGAACCATGCATATCTATGTCTCTATTGTATTGTGTATCTTCTGTGTTTTATTTCCGCATTTGTTTTATTTTATTGCTTCGCAATCCTGTTTTTCTAACAAGATGTAGTGCTCGTAGGCTTCAAACACTCGTATTAGATAGTATTAGCTCAATGATCTAAAAATATGATTTATAAATGAGGTTTGAGTTGTGTATTTATACACAACTCAAGTAGGGCATCCTCTCAAGAGGGGTTTTGGACTGACATAAGTAGGGTGCACTCCCTGAGAGGGTTATTGAACCGACGTATTAAAGTTGACTAGGGTGGCCTTAATCACACCTAGTAATACAATAAAAGAATAAAGTATGTCATTAGCCATGATTACAAGTAACCTAATGATACATATGAATGTGTTGTGGCCACTTGTATAGATTACAATGTTACACCAATAATCCCAACACACCAAATATTTGTGGTGCTAGAATCTGGGTGAGTAGGGGGTTGGGTGTTGAGTTTTGTTGCTTCTTGGCTATTACCCATCATGGCTCCAAGGTAGGACATAATGACTTCTTCAAAGGGAAAGGTTGTGCACTTTCTATGTAAGGGATTAGTGGAATTCTTTCAAACTAATAGATGAGACTCAGAAGATGAAATAGAAAGCTAATTTCATCTTCTAGGGATAGTGGAATTCTTGCAAACTAATAGATGAGACTCAAAAGCTAAAATAGAAAGCTAATTTCATCTTCTAGGGATAGTGGAATTATGATTACCATCAACTAGAAAGCTAATTATTTAACCAAGTTGTGTTAAATGTACTTTTGCAATGAATACTGTGTAATTTTGATTTAGAATTGAACATTTAAAGACCATTATTTGAGTTTTCAGATTATTAAAAGATATATGGGATTTGGAATTACAATTCTACCCCAATTTTGTACAAAACATATTCTTAAGAGTTATGCTTTCAAATTCACTTGTGCATAAATCCTTTTATGAACAATAACGAGGTGATGATGCACATCCTGCTATGTTCAAGGTGGATTTTGGGGTTTACTCCAAAAAACTTATTAGCTGATAAGTGAAGGATCTTGGGTGATGGGAATAGGATGCTTGATGCTATTTGAAAGAAAATGAACTTAAAAGCTTCTATGGTTTTCAATTTTAGGCCTTGGCTTGACTAAGTCCAAACATTGATTATGCTTATTGTTAAATTTGGCAGCATCAACAATCATTCTCCAATGAGAGGCCATATGGGCCACCCTGAGGCTAGCCAGGGAGATTTGGAGAATCAACCAGTCTTGTGAGGTTTTGAAAAAATCCAGGGGGAACGGACAACCTCTGTGAGTCAAACCAAAATTCAGGATGAACGAGATGTTATGTGAGTCTAATGCAAAAGTCAGGGGGAACGTACAACCTCTGTGCGCATAGACAGTCTAGTGAAAAAGTTAGGGGGAACGTACAACCTCTGTGAGCATAGACAGATTAGTGCAAAAGTCAGAGGGAACATACAACCTCTGTGAGCATAGACAATCTAGTGCAAAAGTCAGGGGGAACGTACAACCTCTGTGAGCATAGATAGACTAGTGCAAAAGTCAGGG
>SNQJ01S0003945.1:394927-408935 GCA_010110895.2 Picea sitchensis | reverse complement strand
GACCACTAATATATGTTGTTGATGCTCCTTTGGCCATCCAAATCACTAGACTATTTGTGAAGAAAAATATATCCTTCTGGTTCGAGAAGAGATTTTTTAGATTGCTCATCTACTTCCTTGTTGTATTCATGATAAATATGATAAAAGTTGGTAGACAAAAAATTTATTCTCAACAAATTGATTCTTTGATTCCACCCTTCTAAAGAGCTAACACAAAGATTACCCTTATTATTTAACCAATTTATGATGACTTTGGAGTCTCCTAGAATCTGAAGCTCATATATGGACAAATAATTAGGTATGAAAAGTGTTTCCCACATGCCCATAAGTTCAGACTTCGTATTTTTTCCCTCCCCACAGTTTAAGTACCACTTATAAAATATTTATGTTGAGAGTTTTATGATACCCCCTGCTCCACTATAGCTCCCATCTGCCTGGGCCGCTCCATCAAAACATGCCACTAGGAACTTGAGAGTGTCTTCTATCCAACAGGATCGAGAAGGAGGATTATTCATTTTGACCACCGATCTTTGATAGTTTCCAAGAGTATTTATAACCACCGTTGTTACTGAAGGCTCCTTTGCTTCAAAAGTTGTTGTGTTTCTTTCTAACCATATGTACGAGAAAATATACGCCGCAAGACTGAGAGAAGCATTTTTATCTGCTGTCCAATTGGATAGACATTCATTTAGGTCAATTCCTCTCCAAACTTGAGTAAAAAAAATTATATGTTTTATTTTTAGCCAGATTAATTTAGTAAAGGGACAAAGTATGAATATATGCACACTGTTTTCAAAATCCTTTTTTCATAATTGGCAGCGCCCTGATCCCTTCCATCCTCTAAGTTGGAGATTATTCCACGTCAAAATTTTGTTATTCACTACCAACCACATAAATACTTTTATTTTTTGTTGGATCTTCCACTTCCACATTCTATTACGCCATCCTGTGATCGTCAGATGAGCTTGTGTAGATAAAAAATCCACATATGCATTCTTTTCCGACAGATTGCCTGATGAGTTTCCCTCGATCCATATTAGCTCGTCAACTTTTTTCGATAAGATCACCCATGATGCTTGTAATGATCATCTATAATGATACCATTCCATATCCAGATTACCTATAAGCTCCAAATCCGAGATGTTGATCCATGCAAATAGAAATGAGTCATGTTCTTGATTACTCCATGCATGTGCCAATACTGTGAGTTGTTTATGCTTAAGAGCATTGACAAGAAGGAGAGAGAGAAATGAAGAAGTGCCCAAACCCATAATTGTTTCCCTTCCTAGGCTCACATAATGGCCCAAGCCAGGCTTCCAGCTAATCCAATTTGTAATCACATGTACTAAATTTAGAAGACTGGTCCAAATTTTAGATGTTGACGAGTGATGAAAAGAAGCAGATCTGAGCCAATTATTGACTGAAATGTATGAGAAATATTTCTCCTTTATTACTTTGTTCCAAATACCTTATTTTGTGATAACTCGCCACAAAGTTAACATTTCTAATGCTTTACTAAATGAAAAGATATTGCGAAAACCCCAGCCACCCAAACGATTTGGTCGGGCTAAAGTCTCCTAGCGATAGAGATGATAATGTTTTGTATCACCACTCCCATTCCACATAAACTTGTAGAGTAACTTCCTCAAATCATGTAGAATAGAAAGAGGGACTGATGCAAGAGATAACCAATAGACAGGCTGACTTTCTAGAACTTCTTTACATAAAATATACCTACCCCCCAGGGACAGCCACCGATAGCTCCAATGTTTTATTTTTTTTTCAAATTTGGTTAATAGCCAAACCCACTCTTCAGCTTTTTTTAAACCTTCCTTCAAGAAATATCCCAAATACTTGAAACTCACTGATAGATCTGAAAAGTTATATGGCAGAATTTTCTTGAAACACAAAATTTCTTATTCCAATAGTCTCGATTAATGAACAATCGATTTTAATTGATTCACTAATAAGCCCTACACTAAATACAACAAATGAACCAGTCTCTCAATTTCCTTCCATTCCTGAACTGAAGCATTTATCAGTAGGAGGATATCATCTACAAATAAAATATGTAGAATTTTTGTAATTCTAGAGACTTTTATGCCTTTTATGATTCCTTGTTGCTGACTTGATTTTAATAAGAGACTCAAACTCTCCATCACCAGAATAAAAAGTAATGAAGACAATAGGCACCCCTAGCGCAGGCCTCTACCACTACTAAAAACGTTAGTTGCCTCTCCATTGACTAAAACTGCAAAGGAAGTAGAATTCACACAATCCATAATCCAATTTGTCATATGCAGTCCAAAACCAAATTGTATAAGAACTATTATGAGATAGTCCCAATTGATGCAATCGTACGCTTTCTGCAAGTCGAGTTTTAAGATGAGGGCTTTTATATTTTTCTTCTTCATATTGTGAATGCACTCATGTGAAATACCAATTGCATCCTGAATTTGGCATCCCTCAATGAAGCACAACTATTTTGTTGATAGTGTCCTTGATAATATCGATTTTATTTGATTGGAAATCACTTTTGAAATAACTTTATAAACCAGGTTGCACAGTGATATTGGCCTGTAGTCCCCGAATTGTTGTGGTTTATTGTTTTTTGGAATCAAAACTAAAAAGGTTGAATTAATGCTTCCTGCTATGCACCCACATGATCTGGTTTCCTCCACCAATTCCAAGAGGTCCTCGCTCACTAAATAAAATAAGTGTAAGAAAAATTCCACCGTCTAGCTATCAGGCCCAAGAATTTTTTTTTTTAAACAAAGTTAATATCGATTTCAATTCCAGTAAAGTTACGAAATTATAGAGATCTCTCGTTTCATCCTCATTTAACATCTTTGTGTACTGGCTTGCCACTCCAACTTGTTCTGCAGTTATGTCGGGTAAT
This sequence comes from Picea sitchensis, assembly GCA_010110895.2. Lineage (NCBI taxonomy): Eukaryota > Viridiplantae > Streptophyta > Pinopsida > Pinales > Pinaceae > Picea > Picea sitchensis. Next base: position 406,036 of record SNQJ01S0003945.1, on the reverse strand, counting down.
GAAGGATTAAAGAAACTCTTTTAATAATTAACTACCACTTCATCTATAGCTCTGGCCTAAATGAATAGTTCCTAAAGCATCACAAACCTCCCAAATATATTTTCTATTTCTCATGTGGTTAGCAAACTGATGAAATAATTTATTATTTTGATCTCTACTTTGGACCCAAATGTCCCGACTCCGAATATGTCATAGGTCCTCCTGATATTTAATAAGTTTATTCCTTTCATATTCGAGTCTTATGAAGTTTTACTCCACCTCTAGAAGAGTAGCACACTCCGAGAGCCTCTGAAAATAGTGCTTGATGTTTCCTTCCAATGTCTCTAGAGTATTTGCATCCCGATCCCTTAAATATCTTGCCCATATTTTGGTGATAGATTTCAGATCCTTTAACTTCCAAACAAAACGCCGCTGACAGTCTCCTTCCTGTAAATATTTCTTGTCTTTCCACAACTTGTATACTAGATCATTAAAAAATAATTATGCTAGCCACTGTGAATGGAATTTAAAAGGGTATGCTTTTTGTAAGATAGTGTTCTCCAGCTAAAAAATAATTGGTGCATGATCTGAAACATAAGGAAATTCCACACAAGTTTTGTATAATCTGACTTGCAGGAGCAGGTCCTCTGATAACAAAAACCTATCCAATCTATTAGCAATCGAATCAGTACTCGATCGACCATTACGCCAAGTCGGGACTAATTTGTTGGGTTGAGCATCAATAATTTTGTGTGTTTGAAAGAGTGAGTTAAAGAAACCTACAAGTTGACCCGAAGCAACATAACCTCCCCAAACTTTTCCAGTTGATACGGTAAGGTTTAGGTCCCCCGCAATCACAAGGATTTTTAATGATAACATGACACTATTAGCGAGAGCCGTCCAAAACAATTTACACTCCAGGCACGGGCCATAGACATTTAGAAGATTGATATTCCTTTTAGTAGCAATAATTGATCCTGATAAAAAAATCCCGCCACAAGTAAGAAATGGAACCAATTTAAAAAGATGAGGATCCAACAAAACTAGAAGACCACTTGATGAAACTACTGAACTCACTGCACAAGTTACCCAAGAAGGACAAAATTTAAGCATATAGGACCGAGCTTTATGTTCATGAACCATTGTTTCCTGTAAGAAAACTATATTTGGATGTGTAATTTCCAAGGCCCGGTGAAACGAGGAAGCTTTTAGGGAGCCTCCAATCCCTCTAAGATTTGAAGACATAAAAATCATTGATTAGCCCTTGCTAGGGTCTTCACTTCTCTAAGTAACCCACTGTCGAAAGTGGAAGGATCTGTGGCAAAAGATGAATAAGTTGACGACTGTAAATTTTTCCTTGAACTTCTTGTTTTAATTGGAGAATATTCAATCCCAAGCCCTCGTGACCAGGAATATTCCTTCGTGGACTCATTCTAGGGGAGAGACTTTGTTCTAAGATCACCAGATAAGATGGAAGGATCAATGACAACATTCCCAAATAAGGTAGGTAATTGAGTCGGAGTATTATTGTCCCGTAGAAAGGGAATCAGGAAGTCTAGAACAATAGATAAAGAGGATTCTCCCTCTTCAGATTCACGGCAGCCCATAATCGGTTGCRTCTCATYTGGGAGAGGAGAAACCCCTTGATGAACTTCTGTCGAGGAGATGGAAAGTGAAAGTACCTGGTTAGCAGGAAGGTCGGGTCTAGTACATTGAGAGACAGAGACAAGTGAATCCCTCTAGTCACTAATTGGCTTAGTAACAGTAACACCCAAACCCCCCGACAACAGACTATCAGGAGTAGGAGAGGATGGAGAACCTAGTGGCTTGTAAGAAGGTAACCCACTACCACCCCACAAGTGCGGCTTCATAGAAGGGTGAAGAAAATTTAACTCTGAAGTAGAATTTAGTGCTTCTTTTTCCAATAATGATAAAGTATTATAAAGTGTCGGACAATATAATTGTAACTTACCCGTGAAGGTAACATCTTGTTCCAGCGAGGGTGTAGACTCCATCGAGGGAACCTAGTAATCAACTCCTGCTAAAACCACTTCATCCTCTAAGTCCCCCAATTCCATATGAAGAGTCATGTCTTCAGATACTTCATCTTCCCCTCTACCCATACATGTACTTCTCAAATGTCTGGTATTATGACAATTGCTGCAGCGAAATGGGATTCTGTGATAGTCCAGCCTTTGGACTATTCAATGACCCCTCCAATCAATCTCTAGTAGTTCAGGCAGCCCTTCATGGACATCCATCTCGACAAAAATTTTCCCCATTTTTCTATTTGGATTCGTTAGAATAGAATCACCTATGGATATGAAGGAGCCTAGCGAATTACCTATTGCTTCCAGGGTGTTTGCATTCCACAACTGTAGAGGTAATCCTAGGAGTAAGACCCATATGTGTTGAAATTGGAAGTACTCCATTTCTGGGTTAAAAGAAATACTTCCAATTTCAAAGTACTGCTCTATTTTATGAGTTTTTATGGTTTTAAAAAATATTTCAAAGTTTTTATGGGTTAAGAGTAGTACTTCCAATCCTGGAATCTTGCAATCAACAAATAAACTCTGTTTTATGATTTTTTATGGTTTTAAAAAATATTTCAAATTTTTTATGGGTTAAAAGCAGTACTTCCAATCCTCGAATCTTGCAATCAACAAATAAACTCTGTTTTATGAGTTTTTATGGTTTTAAAAAATATTTCAAAGTTTGAATAAAAGTGTGTTGGCACCCAAATCATGCTTTTATGTTCCTACTACCATTGAAATCATGTGTATTGGTTCTTTGTGTAGTTTTCGTCGCACATTATGAGTGAACCCTAAGCAATGCATATCCTCGACCACCATTGTCAGCAAAGGTAGCTAAGGTTTCCATAGAACCTGGGAGTTCATCCAAAGCCACCCAACATGCCAAACAAAAGACCTTACCTGCAAAAACAAGAACCAGATCAAACAAAGAAAGATCCAACATTCCAGAAAAAGACGGATAAAATCTCATAGTTAAAGATATATTCAAACTATCAATTCCYATTATTATCACACTAAATTGCCTTGGGTCTTTTAGTTTGTTTTTATCATTTTTAAATCCTTAGATTTTAAATTTTTTGAAAAAAGTTTCATCCCTTTAAATTTATGTTTGTTAGGACCCCTTGGATGACTAAACTTTTGAGTCATAGCTCATGTTTTGATCCTCAATTTGATTTTTGATCCTTGAACCCTTTTAGCTCATGGTTTATTATTTTTGGTCCCTTTCATGATTTGTCCCTAGGTCGATACCTCCCATGATCAATATGATGTGACACACCTCTCTCCTCACTCATGACCTCATAAGCATGGTTCATCATCCTTTCTTACATATCTAAACATATTTTTGAATTGGAAGCACTACCTACTCATCAGGCAGTTCCATAGCACCTATCTAGTTCGTCATACTTCCACCTCAAGTCATGATTGCCACAACCGATGTCATGTCCCTTGTTTTCAGTGCCAGAAGCTAGTTAAAGATGCTTACCATATCTTGCATTTAAGAGCCTTGTAACGATTTATACTTTTGAAAGGATCAACAGTGGTGCGCCGTGCAAATTCACAATTTCTTATCAGGTGACAACAAGGCAACCAAGCTCGAGACTGAAGTGGTTTCAAGGGCCCAAGTTTTCACAGTATCACCCTGAGATTTTTTTGAAGATTCCAATAGGTGTCTACTACATAGGTATCCTATGTTTCCCCCCCTCTACATATTAATTTTCACAAGAAATTTGTGCTTGGGTTTTGGTTGGCCAAGTTTGCACAGTCGTAGGAGGCTCATCTTTGCATGATAGCTTGGTATTCTTTTTTTTCCAGACCTGTATCTTCATTTCTTGCATCTAATTAAGTTTATTGCTGCCTGTCTCAGTCATTCATATCACAAGCCTGTAAATAGCCTATCCTCTACGTATGTGTTGCGCTACCCAGAGGTGCTTCTTAACCTCTTGTTGCTTCCCTTACCTCCTTTCATCTCGAAATCAAGCGTGTTACTCAATTGCAAAGGGTCAACCTTGTATATTTAAAACTCTATTCAAATCCTTCCTGATCATTACCATCCCTTAATCCTTTCAAGAGACCTCATTATGAGCCATGGAGACCCCTCAATCGAAGAAGGCACACAAAGGAGGCAAGATAGTTAGGACANAGGGTCAACCTTGTATATTTAAAACTCTATTCAAATCCTTCCTGATCATTACCATCCCTTAATCCTTTCAAGAGACCTCATTATGAGCCATGGAGACCCCTCAATCGAAGAAGGCACACAAAGGAGGCAAGATAGTTAGGACAGAACCGGTGGACATGCGTCTTTTTGACACAGAGCCCATGGAAAGAGAGGCCTTTCAGAGAGTAGGGTGCCTCTCTTTCTGTCAAAACATGCAGAGAGGCCACCCAGAGGTAGAAAAAGAGTTTGCATTTCATTTTGATGGCATTAAAACCAAGTTTGGGGATTTGGAATTTGAGGTAACTGAATCCATTATCTCAGCTGCAACAGGGATCCCCATTACAGGTGAAAAGTGGTTTAAGACCATGGTTTTGAGTTTATCCTTTTCTAAGGATCTCTTTAAACCTGAATATCAAGCCAATGAATTATCTAAGAGTATGCCAAGAAGTTAATTGGTTGAACAATTTGACAGATTATTGAAGATCATACAAAGATATTTTACTTGTGAAGGGATATTTAACACATTGTACCATTACCACATAAGCCTGTTGCTGCATTTTACTGGTAAGGTTTAGATGAATATTCCCTATTCCCTATTAAGAAGCATAGGTAAAATGTCATATAGTGTTAAAGCCAAATCTAAGGATGTACATTCTATCCTTTTCCACTCTGGATTGATCATAATGTTAGTCTCTGAGGAATTGGGAAAGAAAGAGATTTCATGGGAGCATTTTGTGGTTAATTCTCACTTAAATATGGATCTAGTATCTACTCCTCAATCACAAATTGCAGGTCCTTTGTCACCCACCAGTGCTACTAAAGTAAGGACCAACAAGAAGAGAAAGGGCAGAGCCCCTATTCAAGTTTCAGAAATCATTAAGCAGGTCATGGAAGCCGAGGAGGAAGTTTGTCCTTCTCCACACAGAGATTTTTCACCACCTCCTCCACCAGGGTTAGAAGAGATGCCTTCTTCTACCAAAGTTACATCCAAGAAAGGGAAGAATCTTATCTTTCCCTCTTCTCCTCCAACAGTTGAAATCAAGGGTAAAAGAACTTTCACAAGGTGATCAATTCCTAAGGAGGTTTTCTGAGAACATCCTTTGCCAGAAACCCCCGTTCTAAAGAAGAAGGGAGAAAGCATTAAAAATCCTGTGGAGGAGAAATCATAAACCTTTACTCAGAGGAATAAGGGTAAAGGTAGCTTTCAGTCTACTGAAGGAAAGCAAGAAACTCCTGTACATAAGGGTAAAGTTATAAAATACCTTTGGAGAGAAAAGATGAAACCTCTGAGAAAGGCATTGAGAAGCTTGTGGTAAGAAAAGATGAAACCCCTATGCAGAGAAATAAGAATAAAAGTAGAGCCATCAAGGAATCCGATGAGGTAGACAAGACACTTCCCATGTAGGAGGAGGAGTAGTCTGAGGAAAAGCCTATTAAGACTGAGAATGCCACTGCCCCTCTTGACAGTCAGACCTACAAAAGACTTATCAAGTAGCTTAGAGATGAAATAAAAGAAATATCTCATCTTAAAGCAGAAGACAAGGTCCACTTGGCTCAGATGGAAGTGCTCATGGTTGGTTACAATCATACCCTTGACTTGGCAAGGTTTGCAGTGAGAAAGGCTCTACCCCTTCATAAATAGCTGAATAATATTTATAGACAGAACATAGGCTTTCAGTCTGAGAACAAGAAGTTAAAGGAAGAGATGAAACACTTTCAATATGAGGTAGCCCAAAGAAATTTGCAGGTGTTGGTTGAAGCTACCATTGAGGATGATAAACCAATAGCTAAGGAGAGAACAACTACATTGAAGAAGCCTGCCAATGCTAAGAACAAGAAGTCTACTGTGCCAATTGAAGATTGTCTTTCTACCAGAAAGAGTGTGAGGCTAAGTGTTAAAAAGACAAAATAACTGGTAATGGTAAGCCCCATTTTTTAGAATTGTTCCTTTATGGGAGGGTTAACTGATATTCACATACTACCTGTGCCATTATACATGATTCTAATCATTTAATTAGCTGGGTTTTGAGTTTTTTCTAAGTGCTAGTTTCCCCAGTGATAAAAAGGCACTACCCAATGTACAGTCAAGGCACTTAATTGAAATGGTTTTGTCATCATGAAAGACCACAAATTGATTTGAACACTTTCAAGATTGAAGGCGCTGCATTTTTGGAAATTCTATCTAATCTGCAGACAGACGTAGCATAAGTGGCGCTACCTAATATTTGGTAGAGAACAAAATTGTCATACAGGCGCAACATAGGGGCACTACCTAATATTTGGTAGAGAACAAAATTGTCATACGGGTGCAACACAGGGGTGCTACCTAACTACGCTACATAATATTGCATAGAGAGAAGAGTCTGTACAGATATACAACACAATGGCGTTACCTACATGCACTACCTTTTCTCCTTGTAGTGCGCTACCCATTGTTTCTACCAAAGGAAGCTGCCAATAAAGACTAGGGATCTAGGAGGACCAAGATAACAAATTTTGGATAAATTTATGATGAAGAAGGATGGAGAAGAAACAACTGGCATTATGAAGACAACCACATGCCTTGAAGTACACATGGAAAATGAGGATATGCGTAGCAAAAGGGAATCAATTCAGTTTGAATTTTAGTTGGATTAGTCACCAACATTTTCCTATTTTATAGTATATATGGCTAGATAAGTTGTTAGAGAAAATAAATGTTTAGAGTTTTTCAAGGGAAGGGGGGGCAACTCATACCTCCAGTTGTTGCCTCCCTTTTGTTATAAATAGATAGATCATTTTCTTTGGTAGGTTCAGATGGTTGAGCAAGGCTCCCTTAGACTGTAATATTTATATGAAGTGACTGTGATCTGGCTATGTACTGGACTTAAGACTTTTTGACTTATAGAAATTATCTTCTCTTTCATTATATTTGCTTCTGATGCTAAATGTTCATGATTTGAATGATTCACATGAATAATTGTGGTGATGTTATGGTGGATGCTTGATCATTATATTATCATGATGTTTATTTATCTTCCTTAGTTTCTAATGTCAAGAACATCTTATGATTAGAAAATTTATTCCTTAGACTTTTTGTAGACCTGATGTTTGCAACAATCCCTATGCTCCTCTCACTCAAGTCTTCCCTCTATTCATATCTACTCCCAAACTACTGATTGAAGTTATCCAAGATCTTGATTGTTGGTGCATTGCTAGCCCTGTTTCTAAGTTGGGTTGTTATCATTTCAAGTCTTTTCCATTTGACCCTTTAAAACACTCTTACATTCACATATAACCTGATGGGTACTAGGCCTGCCTTCCATGCAATATGAAGGTGACTTCTAGTGCTAACACCCATCATCATTCCAGGAAGGGAAATTTGGGCTCTATTTCTAATCAAACCATAGCGAATCTTTCCAAACTGTTTAAAACCCACTTCAGGAATCAAGATATTGAGCCTAAGGCAGATGGTTTTCAAAATATCCCAAAGGTTCAAGAGAAAAATTGGTCTCATCAGAAAAAATGTTCCATAAACTCAACAATTTTGAGAAGTGGATTTTGGGCTTAAGTTGTGAGAAGGTGGTACGTAATTTGAATAAATTGTTAAAAACCCACTTCAGGAATGGGGCGATTTAGCCTAATCAAGGACGTTTTTCAAAATTTCCCAATGCTTCAGGAGAAAACTTGGTGCTATCAGAACAAAATCGTCCATATATTAATTATTTCCTGATTAATGGAAAAGTGGTAGAGCATTCCACAACTTTGGTAAATTTCCAAATTTTGAGGGCATCAATGCAAAGACAACAACAATTTACAACCTATGAAGAATCCTACTATGCAAACTCTTTCACTTTAGTTATCGACAATAGCTCCAGTTACACTGATAGAATATTTTTGGTTTAATTTAGAGATACTACTGCCACTTGTAATAATTTTTTTCTTATGATGAGAACAATGTTTTTGATTAAGGTCAAGCATTGCAAAATTCCTCCAATTTAGGAAAATGAAACTCAATTCCATATTTGAATTTTGAAGCACAAGCGACACCTAAAATTTATGCAGCACTGTCAAATTTTGGCCTGATTCCTATTTTATAGGGATTACCATATCTATGCTTATCGAATATTTTAGAAAACAAATATAGAGGGTCGACATAAATGAATTTCTTCCTGATTTCAAGGAGTATATTAATAGATGGCATTTCCGGATTTTGCATGCAATACTTTTTTTCCCATGTTTTAGTCTTTGTCTTGAAGCACAGTTTCTGAAAGGCTGGAAATGAATTTATAGAAACCAAAAGAGGTTTTTCATGGGAATTGTCCCATTCAAAAAATCCTCTCATTTTTTATATAGGTGTCATGGTTTGGAATATTCGAAGGAATATTTACATCCCATTTTTCACTATTTAAACATTTCAATGATTTCTTGTTTTAGTCACTAACTTTGGGCGTGATTTGAGAGAAACTAGAGGTGAAGTTTTGAAAATAAAAAAAAATGGTTTATTGGGAATAGGCCCATTCACTAAAACCTCTATCGGGTTTTACACAACTATCACGGTTTTAGAGATACAAATGAATATTTGGACCCTATTTTTCAGGAATTCTACAGATGTGTTTTTTTTAAATAACTCATAGACAACAATCGATGAGCCACCTCATCAATTTGACTTCGAGATATGATAGAGGTATTTGAAACCTCTATTGGTGGGGATAAATAGATGAATCTATGAATGTAAAAGGGGTTCAGGTTTTGGGGGGTATCAAGCACTAGGAGTTTGGTTGGGATTTGAATTATAAAACTGTTAAGTTTTTCACATGGTGAATATAATGTCTAGTGACTGACTGTTTTATTCTCAAATATTGTTTGTCTTATTATATTATTTGAATGCAAGTGAAAATTATGCAATTCATTGTTTCTTTCATTTTCAATTGTTGTCTCAATGAACTATTTATTGTCATACAACCTAATTTCAGCTATTGTTTCAGTAAATTGTTTATTTCCATACAACCAGTTTGGAGAATTTGTGTTTAGGTACATGTTTTGGATCTTAAATATCATTTCAATTCCAAAATTTCATACAACAAGTGACACATTGTATTCGTGTTAGTATTTCCTCTATTTATCATTATATATTTATCTTCTTACCATAATGCATGCCACCAGCTAAGGAAAACCTTGTAGTTGATATTATTAAACATTCCAACTAGATCCCTGTCCCTGAAATCTCATCCATTAGTTGACCATCAAACAAATCAATAAAACCTATAAAAATCCAACCATTCCAACAAATGAGTCGTCCTAGCTCTACCCTTAGAAGTCAGGTGTAGACCTTAGGACCGACACATCCTTCATTCAATATAGAAATTATTTTCCTCTTGTCCATTTCCAAAAAAAATTGTGCATTTTTAGACTTCCATCCAAAAAAGAGCACTTAATCCCTTAGATTCGATCATGCAACTGCCAAGTCTTCATATCGTCAATATTGTTTCTCCTATCCCATAATCTAGTTATTCCTTCTGGATCTTGAATTCTAGCTCTCATGGTATCTAGGGTGTGCTATGAGTATGTCCTTCCTTTAATGTGAGATTATTTCTCTCCACAACACCATTTGTTTATGGTGTATATGGAACATTATGTTAAATCTAAATACATTATGCGATGCAATAAGTTGTAAATTTATTGTTAACATGTCCACCTCCATTATATATTCTTAAATTCTAGAGTTGATGTCCAAATTGTTTTTCTACAAGGGCCTTATAGGCCAAAAATATATCAAAAAATTCACTCTCAAGTTTTAAGAAATAAAACCAACTGTGTCTGAAGTCTAAGTCATCAATGAAAGTTAAGAATTACTTGAACCTAGAGAAACAAGGAGAATGGGGCGGAGCACAAAAATCACTATGAACAAAATGCAAGGGTTTTGAGGTGTGCTATGAGATATGTTTGTCAAAATTGTCGGATGATATTTTCCAAGAACACAATCGACACAAACACCATATGTGATTAGGTCATCTAAAATATCTTGTAAAGACTGATTCCCATAGTCTGATTACATAGCTATTGCAATGAGTGATATTTTAGATGACCTAATCACTTATGCCAAATTTTTCTCAAGTCATTTGAAGTATGAGAAATAAAAAATGATGGAAACAATTAAAAACCAAAATTTTCAAATCTATACAACCTCGTAATATCATCAAGAATTCAATTTGCTATGACATGTGTATGATAGTTTAAATCATTGATTACAACTTGATGAGGTGAAAACTCTACTATTTTACCTTTATATGATTGAGTGATTTGATAAACTTATAAAATATTGTAGGGAAGACTTGGAAGACATAATACATCATTAAAATCACCATAATGTAGTTCGATTGTTCCAGAATCTACAAAACTAATAGATCTATCATCATCAACAAATATTTGTTTAGTGTTACATTCATTAAGAGTAGAAAAAATGGCTTTATTCTTATCCATATGATAGGATGATATATAATCAATAAACCACTCATTAAAAGAAGAAGTAGATGATGCATTGAATGAAAAACTAGAAACAAAAGTTGCATTTCCTTCAGAAGAAGAGTTTGAAGAATAATCAAAATTGATGGTGTACTTATTCATTTCTACTTCTAAGGTTTCCATTTTCTTAAATAATTTATACTGTAGTTGAAAATTTCACCCACAAAAATTACAATGTCTCTTAGACTTCTTAGTGTAGGGGTGAGTGCACAAAGTTGGTGGATGATAATGTGGCGATGGGGTGAGTAGAAATGTGCACTCACAGGAATGCATGCACATTTATAGGAAAGTGCACACGTTCCAAATGTGACAGGTTCGAAAAACATTAAACCTCCACTCAGTGATACATTTAAGCACATTCTGAGGAATGCGTGCACATTCTCCAGAAAGTGTGCATGTCCTAAGAAACACATGTTCAATAACAAACATGCATTC
>SNQJ01S0003945.1:384655-394917 GCA_010110895.2 Picea sitchensis | reverse complement strand
AACCCAAAGATTATTGTAAGTGACAGAGATCCCATCTCCGCTGGACATTTTGGACATAATTATTTTCTTGTTTGGGTACTCAATTGACTCATAGCTCATCCTATCATCCTCAATCTAATGGACAAACCAAGATAGTGAACAAATGTCTATAAGGCTACCTTCATTGCTTTGTCTCTGATAAAAAAACACAATGGTTCAAATGGTTACCCTTGGTAGAATGGTGGTATAACACTTCCTTTCATACTGCAACAAAAATAAAACCATTTTTGGCACTTTATGGATACCACCCTCCTTCCATCACTTCTTCTCTAAAATAAAAATCTAAGGTTCAAGCAGTGGAAGATCACATCGAGAATCAACAACAATTTCTCCAAATCTTAAAGGAAAACCTGACCATAGCACAGAATTGCATGAAACAAGAAGTAGATCAACATCATAGTGAAAGAAGTTTTGAAGTAGGGGATTGGGTGTTTTTTAGAATACAAACATACAAACATATGTCCCTCAAGAAAGACAAGAAGGATAACAAATTATCACCAAAGTACTATGGCCCTTATAAGGTGTTGCAAAAGATTGGTACTATGACATACAAATTGGAGTTGCCTGCATCTTCACGAGTACACCCAATTTCCCATGTTTCATGCTTAAAGAAGATTATAGTCGACAAGATCCCAGTTCAAACTATATTGTCAGAACTTGACGAGGAAGGAAAAATCATATTGGAGCCTGAAGCCATCACTGACACAATAATTCTCTAGTTGATGAATAGATCCATTTTAGATTATCTCATTAAATGGAGGAAACTACCAGCTGAAGATTCCACTTGGGAAGATGAGTCTTTTATACAGAAGCATCCAGAGTTACTCAAGTGTTGCGGAAAACACTTGTCTCAAGGGGAGGGGCATGCTAAGCCCTAATATTGGCTCATTACCCCTTAATTGGGGCATATTACATTAGTAATGTTATTTTATTTATGTCGGCTTTATTCCATTAGTTATAATTATACCTCCTAGTCTCTTATATATGCCAAAGAGATATTTTCATTTGGAATCATCTTGTACTTGAACATCTAAGTGGGGTAAAAGGAGGTTTCCCCCTAGAAGAGGCTTATTATATGAAATTATCTCTTTTTCAAGGCGTTGAGTACTTTTTCTGAGGCTTTTCTATGATATATTGATATTTGGTTCTTAACATGGGAACCCCTCACAACAAAAGCCAAGAAAGGGAGACCCCAACCCATAGAACAAAGGATAGAGAAAATATGGACAATATCATGACAGCCAGTCCAAGACGTAAGCAAAGAAGGACACCAGAAAGACAAAGAAATATACTAGGAAGTGGTGTGACTTCCATAAGAGCCCTTGGCATAACACTGTTAACTGTCGCTCAAAGAAGTCACTGGTGGCAGAAGTGAAAAACTCTTAATCATATCTTGAGGTTCGGGCTAAGGCCATAACCATAAAGGAGAAACCAGATCTATTAATCACGAAGAACCCAATGCCACTATTGCCACCACCAAGCTCCAGCACGGTGAACCAAATGAGCCAGAAAAAGGAGAACACCTCTTCCATTCGCATATGTGGGTAAAAAGGAACCCCGCTTCACTTCATCATGGATAGCGGTAGAAGACCTCATCTCAATGAGGTCATTAGGTGGCTAGCCCTGCCCAGGCAACACGCACCCACAACCCTACACCATTGGACGGCTCTACCAAGGAAGTGATCTTAAAGCGTCAACCAACGATGTCGATTGTCATACAACATAAATCCCTTCAAGAGACAGAAGAAGGAGAACACCTCTTCCATTCACTGATGTGGGTAAAAGAAACCCCGCTTCACTTCATCATGGATAACAGTAGCTAGAAGAACCTCATCTCAATAGAGGTCATTAAGCGGCTAGCCCTGCCGACAACACCGCACCCACAACCCTACACCATTGGATGGCTCTACCAAGGAAGTGATCTTTGCGTCAACCAACAGTGTCGATTGTCGTACAACATAAATCCCTTCAAAGATGAGGTATTGTGTGATGTTGCTCCTCTCGAATTTTGTGATGTTCTTTTGGGCCAACCATATTTATGGAAACGTCATGTTGTATATGAGTCTAGGCCTCATAGTGTTATTATTAATTTGAATAGGAAATTGTACAGGGTGCCCGAGACAATCCCGCCTAGTGCTATTTCCTTGATCTCTACTAAGCAATGCAAGAAGGTCATCTCTCAGACGGGGAAGTTTGTCTTCTTCATGATTCACTCTCAGAATAAGAAAAAGATCATAGCCAGATCTAGAGTCTTTGTGTCCGACCTCTCCACACAACAGAAGAAAGTAGATAAGGTCGTGGAAGAATACTCAAACATCTTCTCCTCACCTACCAGGGTACCTCTACACTGCCAGGTCAAGCACCCCATCGATCTGACCCCCGATGCACTGCTACCCAATAGGCCAGTCTATCATCACTCTATGTTAGATAATGAGGAGATCAAGTGACAGATCCAAGAACTTCTCCACAAGGGGCACATCCGTTCCATATCATCACCTTGCGGGAGCTCAGTCATGCTGGTCTAGAAGAAAGACGGAACCTAGAGACTCTGCATTGATTACCGGGTCTGAATAAAATCACAGTTAGAAATCGGTACCCGATTCCCCGAATCGACGACCTCCTTGATCAACTCACAGTGGACAAATACTTTAGTAAGATTGATTTGAAGTCTGGGTACCACCAGGTCCCGATAGAGAAGATAGATGTATGGAAACCCACCTTCAAGTCAAATGAAGGCCTTTTTGAATGGTTGGTCATGCCCTTTGGTTTGAAAAATACTCTAGCCACTTTCATGAGGATGATGGACAATATCCTGTGACCATTCACCAATACTTTTGTAGTGGTGTATCTGGATTACATTCTCATTTACAACAAGACTTGGGTCGAACATTTGCAACATATTCATTAGGTTCTCCACATCCTACGATAAAACAAGCTATATGCCAACTTGGAAAAATGCTCCTTCGACATGGAAAGGGTCCATTACCTGGGCTACATAATTGATCAGCATGGCGTACATGTGGATCCAACCAAGATCCAAGTCATCTGTGACTGGCCAGTCCCAACCACACTCACTAAGATTCAGAGCTTCTTGGGCCTTGCCGATTTCTACCGCAGGTTCGTGTTGGGATTCTCCCATATTGCATGGGCCCTTAGCCAAATAACCAGGGGTGGTGGTAAGGAAAAATTTGCATGGGGCCGGTCCCAACAACAAGCATTCGGCGATTTGAAGCAGCACTTATGCTTAGCCCTAGTACTTTCAGTACCAGACCTGCATCATCCCTTCGAGATCAAGACAGATGCTTCAGACTCTATGTTGGGCACCGTTCTCACTCAGCAAGACCACCCCATGGCCTATCATAGTGAGACACTATTAGATGTTGTCTGTAAGTACCGTACTTATGACAAAGAAATGTACTCCATTGTGAAAGCCTACTGCCAGTAGAGACATTACATTCTTGGGAATGAGACAATCATCCACACTAATCATAAGCCACTGCAGTTCATGTAGACACAAGGAAAATTGCAGAATGATCTCCATCAAAAGTGGTCCACATACTTGCAACAATTCCACCTCAACATCAAGTGTAAAACATGAAGCACCAATCACATCGCTAATTGCCTTAGAAAACCTCCAGTCATGACACTCACCATGGTGCTAGAATCCTATGGCCACGAGACCTCTAGATGGCCCCAACTCTATGAGAAAGGCCCGAACTTCGCCACCACCTATCAAATGTTGGGTGCAAACGCAGTTCTCGATAATTTCCATCTTCAAGATGGGTTGTTGTGTCATCTAGGCCATATCTATGTTCCATCAAGAGAGAGAGCGAAGATGATCTAGGAAGCCCACTACAGTCGGTTGGCAGAACACTTCGGCATCAAAATGATAGTGGCGATGCTACATAAACACTTCTATTGGCTGAAACTTTGACAGGAGGTCAACAAGTATATCAGGTCCTGCACGATCTACACTATTACCAAACTGACCACGAAGAAATAGGGCCTGTACACCCCTCTTCCTACTCCTGACAAGCCATGGGAATCCATCTCAATGGACTACATGTCGGGCCTCCCGTCCACCAAGAGGGGAAATGACTTTTTTTTTGTGGTTGTTGATCGCTTTTCTAAGATGGCGATTATGGTTTCTTGCAAGAATAACATCACAATAGAGGCCACTACCAAGCTCTTCTTTGAACGAGGCTGGGTACATTTTGGAATCCCACAAACCATTGTCTCAGATTGGGATAGCCGATTTCTCAGCACATTCTGGTCGAGCCTCTGGTCACTGCTGAACACCAAGCTCACCAAATCCACATCCTTCTACCCCCAAATAGATGGCCAAACCGAGGTCGTAAATTGAATGATTGTGCATATCCTTCACATGTATAATTCAAAGCACCCTCGCACATGGGATGATAGCCTTCCCTATTTCCAACATAGCTACAACCGAGCCCTACATAGCTCAACCGACCACAACCCTTTTCAAGTGGGGTTGGGATTCCAACCATTGGGTCCCATAGATGTTTCACTTCCCCTTGTAGTCACCTCGACTGACTCATCTCCTACTCCAATTGGTACTGACAAAGCAACCCAGTTCATTGAGCGCATCCATCACATCCGCCAACAGGTTCAAGATATCCTACAGAAGTCCAATGACAAGTACAAGCAACACCATGGTCAACATCGGGTGCCACATAAGTTTCATGTGGGCAACAAAGTTTGGTTTCACTTGCATAAAGAACGCCTTACAGGACCCCATCAGAAGTTTCACCCACTATGTTATGGGTCGTACACCATCACCAAGGTCATGGGGGATAATTGTTTTGAGCTAAACATTCGTCCTTTCCTTGGCCTGCACCCAGTGTTCAACATGGATCTCCTTCATCCTTATTTCCCACCATTATTGGATACCTCAGACGTAGTAGAGCAGCTGACACCAATAAAGCTAAACCTGAATTCATACAAGAGACATCCAATGATCATATTGTTGACACACAGATCAAGGGAACTCGACAACAAATGATCCATCTTTATCGATTCGTCAAAGGAGGGCAATTCCTGCACCAAGGTAAGTGGCTCACCCGGGGCCAAATTCAGCAGGAATTTGCTTATCTAATGGGGGAACTCAATGCAATGGAAACCATTTCTTCCTAAGGAGGGAGGATTGATCCAGGTGGATATTGGTGGCCACCCACCTCTTACAACTGGATCAAAATAATTTTCTGACAATTTTGGCAATTTATTATTTTTAGCAGTTTTAACTTCTAGGGCCATTTTGAGGGCCTAAATGAAGGTTTTTCGAGATTGAATTTTTCAATGATAGCCAAAGGTATGTTTGAGCCCTCAAAATGAATCTCCTTGATGATACCTTTCCAATGGCCTATCACACGCCTAAAACGGAGACCGTATGAAAAAATTACGACCCCAAGAAGTTGATGTACTAACTTACCCAAATGGGACCCGCATGACTTTTGGAGCTTCATCTCCTAGGGTTAGGATTTTGGATGTTTAGGGTTTTTGGCAAACCGGTTTATTGTAAAAGGCCTTCAGAGCCTCATTGTAATGATCTTCTTGCGAATGAGCACAACCGTCAGATCTCTTCTCAGGGATAAGCCACCACCATTCCAACAAGCTTGTTTCGGCTGCATTTTACAGTTTCAGCTTATTTCCTTATTGAATAGAAAACCAGTTTTACTGTATCTTTGTTATTTTGTGTTAAGCACTTGTTAATAATCTGTAGTCATTTCGTTCTGCTCATAAAATCCGGATCATAAGTAGTCTATTTTTAATTAATGAAAACCGCCAACCAACAACGATCGACTAATAAGTAGTCTATTTTTAATTAATGAAAACCACCAGCCAACAATGGTGGTTTCACATAAATTATTACAGTGTAAAAAAAATTAGTTATATTTTTATTTCTATTTCTTTTATAAAAACGTATAATTGTATTTCTACTTATTTCCAATATCTTTGAAAATAGAAAGTTTTCAATCGGTTGGAAATTGTTTTGGGAATTTAGGAGCTTTTTGAGAACTTCAACATCAAGAAAATGGGAACTTGGAAATTAGTTTGAAAAATAAAGAACTTTAAGTTAAAATTCTATTAAATTAAAATGTAAATATTTTTATTCCATTATTACAAATACATAATTTATTACAAATTTTTTTCATTATATTTATTTAAAATATCACTATAAAGCAAATACTAAACTACACTAAATATTATTTTAAAAATTATTAAAGTAAAAAAAATTAATATTACTCACTTTATAGATGTGGATATGAAAAAAAATTAATGCATGTGTGTTTTTCTTTAAGCCAAGACTAAACATGAAAGTAGAATAAATCAATACCCTATCCATGGCAAACATTTACTCCAGTTTGTTGTTGCTATCAACCAACCATATCATTGACTTTTATTGTATTTCCATATTATAAGAGTAATACTATTTAGCTTTTTCCAATCAGAACAAAAATAATGCTTCAAATTTACAAAGATGTTTGATGTTTATATATGTAGAGTTTAATTTTTAAAATATGTTAAAACTTTATATATGTATTTTTCAGTTTTGTTTCTATTTTTCTAATAAAATCTTTATAGATGTTAAACTTTCAATAATGTTAAATATATTCATATAATTATTTATACAAATTAAATTTGTAATTTTTACAAATTAAATTAGTAATTTTTATATTGTAATGGTTGCTTGTTGAAATAAAAACATAGTTGTCCTCCTCAACTGACCTTCAATTTTATTATTATCTAGATATAAATACACTATAATCTAAAATATTTTTTCGGTTCTAAAGATCTTTTTTTTAATTAGTAATTTTCTAGATTTCTCTAATTCTCGATGGTTCTCGGAAGTTTAACTAGCCATTTTCTAATGAGTGGTTCTGAGCTGTAGATTTTTGTTTGGCCTGTATTTGAGCCCATTGCAGTAGTATACAGTCAGTCCGCCATTGTAGGTATTCAACAATTAACATTCAGAGTCGGGACCGCATGCGTTAACACGTTATAAAATGCTTGTTACGCCTAGATATATTGTGCGGCAGCGAAGTAACTTGTTTTTCTGTTACGGGAAATGCGTTATAACGTAAAACCTTTCATAAAATTAGCCTAAAGTTTAGAAAAATTAGCATAGCCAAAAACGTTTTATATAATTGGTCATATATATATATATATATATATAAATAATTTTTTTTAAATTATATAATTTTTTTTAACTAGAACTGAAATATTATATTATAATAAAAGGATTGTCAATCCCAGTTACATGGGATCTCTAGAACTTGAAAAACAATAGTTCTTTGCTCCTAATTTATGAGAAAGCTTTTATTTATGGTTCAACCACATTCCTTAATTTTTTCCTTAAAAATTTTGACAAGTTGCTTATTTAATAAATGTTTAAATTGGAATGTGTTAGGTTTTTCGTCACTACTCACTATGTTATTGAAGGAGGTTTTTTCTTCTTTATTATTGTCGTTCAAACTTTCTTTGTTATTGTCATTGATGAATTCAGTGTTGCTTCCTCTAATCCTAGTTTTCCTTAGTTTGGAGTTTCTAGTTGTTATAGAGTCTCCTCCTCTTTCACCTCGTCTGCACAACTCACCTTTGTCTGAGTAGTTAGTGATATTTCATCTTCTTGACCTAGATCTGGGGGAATAACATATTCCTTTTTCATCGAATCCCGTGATACCACATGTTGCTCTTTCAATGGGATGTCCTTGATTTCTTTTGATTCTATTTTTGGCTCATCCATGGGTGGGTCTGAGTCATCCATCTCATCCTTGCTAATCACTTGATGTTATGCCTTGGCACCAACCCACCAACTTGACTTACGTTGGTTCTTCCTAGCTTGTCATGGCCCTTTCGAGCATTGAACTACCATATGTCCTATTTAAAAAAAAACTCTATAGCGAAAATATACATTTTCATAGTCCAACTTTTGTGACCATGAGTAGTTTTCACTCGTAAAGTTTATCTATGTTGAAAAATGCTTTGTTGAAGTCCATTTCCACACATATTTGAGCATTAGTAGTGATATTGTAGTTCTTTGTTTGCTCACGTCTATAATGGAATTTTTCAAGGCTTGGAGAAATGGTAAACCTCAAAGATGCAGAGATAGACGTGGAAGTCTAACCCATACTAAAGTCGTGGATAGAGTATCAGTTAATGGATCGAAGGATGGGGTTCATGGTTTCATGCATAATCCATATTTCCTCAAAAACTAGGGACTTGATTTTAATATCAAATCTCTATCTTTTGCAAGATCGAACACTACAATGAAAAACCCATTTTCACAAGGGCAAATAAAAGTTTCATCTTAGGTTGCCATTAGTATGAAATCCAATGGTCCAGATCGACTAGGCATGACCAAAGACCATTAAAATAATGTACCAAGTCTTTTGTGCTATAAAGGGTTACCTTAGAGACAACATCTTTCCCTAAAGGAATAACAATAGCTAGAGTCTCATGAACTAATAGATGATTAGAAGAATTAACATTATGCACAACAGCTTTAAAAGAAGTCGTACCCAAGGTATTGTTGGAGGGAAGAGCATTAGATATGTAACCTCATTCCAAGATAGCTCTGGTAGAATTCCTAATATTGTTACTCAGATGAGCTCCAATTATGTTAGGAGAGGAAGATGTGGCCAAAAAAAAAGGACCTAGAGATAGGTGCCACATAGGGTAGTCACCGCCATAGAAGTAAGACAACAATACCAAGAAAATGATGAGGGGTCGACCAAGCTAGGCCAAGATGTAGAGGAGGTATTTAGTAGCTTACATGCACCGACCAAGGGTGAACCCTAGTCGACACCACCATTGTTAGTTGAGGGTTTATGCAAGGAAAATCATTCATAGCTTCAATTTTCTTAGGGTCCACCCATACACCATCCTTTTCAACAATATGACCTAGGTACTCAACTTCAAAGGCTCCAAAAGAAAATTAATATTGTTTGAGAAAATGTTTGTGCTTAGACAGTAGATGAAGAACTTGATCCACATGGGTGAGGTGGGCTTGCCAAGTTTTTCTATAGATGAGAATATCATCAAAGAAAACTAAGACAAAATGACAGAGGAAAGGAAGGAAGACATGATTCATGAGACTTTAAAAAGTGGAGGGGGCTTTACACAGGCCAAAGGGCATAACTAAGAAATCATAGTGACCATGATGAGTTCTAAAGGAAGTCTTGGGAATGTATTCTTATTTCATAAGTATCTGGTGATAGACAGAATGGAGAGCGCCACTCAATTCATCCAAAAGGTCATCAATGGAAGGAATGGGTAATTTGTAGATGATTGTGAGTTTGTTGAGGGTGTGAAAATAAGGACATATGTGCCAAATTCCTTATTTAAATCATGAAGGTGGGTAACACTTTCGTGAGAATGGAGGCAAAAAATTTGTTAGAATCCATTTTTTAGCCAAAGTTTTCATTTTTTTGGCTGAAAACGTACATCTTTTGGCTGAAAAGGTTTTCGGCTAAAACCTTGAACGTTAAATTGAACGTCACATGAACAACATCCTTAGATTTTGTGCAATAAAAGACAACAACCAATGTTTTTCTCCAGTAGCACAAATTTCAGGCGAAAACATTTTTGGTTGAAAGAGTTTTCAGCTGGAAAATTTGACGGCCAAAATGTTTTTTGGTTGAAAAACTAATTTTTATATAGTTAGCATTTTGCTCCACTCCTACTTTACAAATAGTTAAAGTGAACTATTGATGCAGGAGCATCCCTCATGTCAAGCAAAAACCAACGTGGAAGCGGAAGACAGCTGGAAGACGTCCAGCGCAAGTTTTGAATTTTCCCTTGAAACTGATGCGCCAAACATAAATGAGATCATTTAATGAAGGCGCCTTCATAAAATGTAATCATACCTTGAGAACCCCACTCTCATATGAGATAGACAGAGGCATTTATAAGTAGTAAATGCAGGTAGGTAGAATTTAATATTAGATTAGACAGTTCTAGAAGAAAGAGGGAGAACAGATATAGACACCCTCATTAGGTATTGTAAAATAATTCAGAGTTCAGGAAGAGTTAGAAGAATCCAAAGCATAGGGGGGAAGCAGAGAACTGTAGAAGAACATCCATGTACATGTATTGAATTAATAGAAGAAGTTCATTCCGATTCATGGCTGTTGTGTTATTCTCTGTGTATGTGTGTTGAATGCTTTGCTTATGAGTATTTACTTCCTGTTATGCATTTG
>SNQJ01S0003945.1:343422-354437 GCA_010110895.2 Picea sitchensis | reverse complement strand
AAAAAACGATATTACCTTATTAAACATTTGTCACTATACATAATTGATCAAATTAACAGGCTTGCCACCTGTTTCGCTAAACTAGTGGAAATCAAAACATGTGGCATCCCTTTGTTCTTGTAGAAACAAATAGAAGCCACCACTTGCTCCACTAAACAGTTGGAAACCAAAGAAAGTGGTAGAATAGAGTTATGAAAATTCTATCTAGATATGCATCAAAAAACTAATCATACAAACTAAATAGAAAAACTAAGAAGGAAGAAAAGAAAAAAAAAAACCATTGCCTTGTAGATGGAGTGCAGAGGGCTGATAAAATTTAAACATTAGAAGGACTGTTAGAAAAGTGGAACCTTCCATATGAAGAGTCGTTGTGAGGAGTTCCACCGTGAGGAGTGAAGGAAAATGGTTACACAGAAGTTGGGCATCTCAGCTTGACCGACGCACTCGTGAAGGAGTCTAACAACATGTCAATTATACTATTCAGGAGGGTGTGATGGTGGAGCTTCTCCATCATGTATCTCCTCATCTCGAATATGAGATCCAAGTTCTCTGGAGAAAGAAAGTTGGGTGAACTTGGGTCTTGTCCTGTGTCTGAAGTGGGCAGAGTGGGCTCAGTTGGGTCATCCATCCAGGGGATTTCCTCTTGGAAAATTCAAGTATCCCCCTCCATTGTGGCCTTTGTATCCATTGTTGTGAAGCTGGTGCTGGGTCTATCCTGGGGGTCCATGACCATGTAGAGGAGGGAGTCTGGTGGAACTAGAAATGGGTCCTTCGGGATTTCCTCCTCCACATAGACCATTAGAGGCATCTTTGGTTCTCTGGATATCTGAATCAAATATGTCGAGGAAGCTCTCACTAATTAGTGAAGGCGTCTTTTCCTTGCAACGTAATAGTACCAAGAGGGTCCCCTCTTGGGCTTCCCTCTCTCATGAGGCATGATAGAATTGACAGGTTAGAGAAAATTGAGAATGAGGGCACACAAATTCGGATAGCTAAGCAGAGCAGAGCTCTAATGCAGCAAAAAAAAAATGAAACATGACATGGCCAACCTAGAGGATTTTCTGAGAGGGTGATATGACCTCACATCCTGCCCCTGTACCTATCTTCATCGCTATGCCATGGAAAATTGAGGGCACCATTAAACCTGCATGAGTGATTTGTCCCTCCATACCTTGAGTGTGTTAAAGTTTGTACTCCATCCAAGAATGGGATCGAGGTGGCAGTCGACTATATTAATAGCTCATATTGCATGGGGGTTGTGTGGCATCCCCTGGGCTACGTGGCACCCCATCTGGGGAAATTATAATCTTGCTACATAGAAAAAAATATCAAAATACTTATAAAATTATTCTACATATATATAATTAGAAAACAAATTTATTTTTTAACACTGAAAATGTAATACATGTTTTTGTCTACATCGTAGCTGTTGCATACTTGTCTTAAGAAAAAAATGCATGTCTTTTACATTCATTTCCCCGTCCCTTATTCAAACTCGGCTAACGAGTCCACTAATCCTTTATAAAAAACAATACAAAATTTTTGTTCCAGCATATGACTAACAATACTCAACATTGTTTGAATATAAATTAGAACAAAAATTCCATAGCTTTTATTCTCTCCCCATCGAGGAATTTGTAGTACGCAAATTCTCTAGTTGGAAGGCCCAATGCTTCTTTGGACAATTCATCTACTTTGGATTTCAGCTAGTGGAGGACGTGAAGGAAGAAGAGCCTCTCAAATGCATGCCAAGTGATCTTGATATCCCACATAATATTTTGGAGTCTAACATCCTGCAATGAGTTTTTTTCCATTTTCCCAAACTATTACTAGCTTTGAATCCCCCATCACCTGTAATTTCCTGACATTTTTTTCTTTAGCTATCTCTAGAAGGGTCCATAAGGCTAAACATTTTTCTCGGTTGTTGGAACTTGGCCCTGGTGCGTATTTGATGAAAATATATTTCTTATGATTGATGTAAAGTACCACCCCGACTCCACAATTAGGAAGTTGGCCCTAACTAGAACCATTGAATTACCCCCAAGAGGTACTATAGTTTTTTAGGAAGAGAAGGGATCTGCGGGGTCTTTGTTTTTTTTTTATTCATAAATTCCATCATTTTCCCAACTTTCAAGGCTGTCGTCACTTCTAGGGGTACAAATCTATCTTTGTGAATAATTGAATTGTGAGCCCACCATAGATTGTTGACAAGGATGCTCGGTAAGTGTTACACATCAAAATTAATCACTTCAATGATGACCTATTGTCGTCATTATAGGTGTCGCAAGTGTCTCATTTTAGCCATAAGTGTTGCAAGTGTCACATACATCATATAGTCATCTTACCTATGTCGTGTCTCAAATGACATCACAAGGAACACTTGAAGACACCCTCAGAGACTGGTTAAAGAAGAAGAAATCATTTGATGAAGAATACAAAGATTTTTCCATGAAAAAAATGACTTAAAAATGAATTTTGAAGCCCAACACTCCCCTACCCATTGTCAGGGAGTGCCAGTGTTCCTTAACCCTCTTTGGGGGACCGTTCCAACACTCTGCGCACCCATCCGAGGGAACGCTGGGATTTTTTGAGGAAAGTTTGGGCAGTGCTCACCTACCCACTGCCAGGGAGTTATCGCGCTCCTTGACCTCCTTTGGGGGAGCATTACAACACTCTTTGCCCCATTCTAGGGGAGCATTGGATTGTTTGAGGAAATCTTGGGTTGTTGAGGAAAATTAGGGAAAACTCCCCCTCATCTTTGGAGTTGGTTGGATTTGAATATGAGGTCAAGGATGGATCTGAGGGAAGATCCACAACTGATGGAGAAGGATCCTCAACCTATCCCAAGAATATATAAGGTGGTTGGGCCTTTCCAAGCTTATATAAGGAGGCCTTCTCATGTTGAAAGAAATGAAGTTTGAGAGATACCTAACTTATGCTCTCATGAGAAGTGGTATTGAGGAAATTGAAGGAATCAAACTTATGATCTCATTGTAAATTCTAACCTTGTACAATACCTATTGTAAACTGATATTCAGAAAAGAACAGAAAAGATACAATGGAAAATACAAAAATTACACAGAGATTTTTCACCTGGAAACCCAAACCGGGAAAACTAGCATATATTATATTCATACATTGTGTTACATTGTTTACAATACAATATACATATAGAAGCCAGCGGCATCCAAAACCCTAACCCAATGACCTGGATTAGTCCAAAACCCTAATTCCTTAACCAGAAATAGAAAACCATCGACAAAAAACCATGTGCCGAAAAACCACCTAAATATCATGTGGTCCCGGAAATATGTCGTCCCGATAATATGTCATCCTGGAAATATGTTGTCTTGGAAATATGTCGTCCCGGAAATATGTCGTCTGGTGCGAAAAAAAATTTTTGGGGTGCTGCCCCCGAACCCCCCTGCACCCCAAGAGGGGGGGCCTAGCGGCGCCCCCTCTAACCCCTCTGCGTGCCCGGTGCAGATGCTCAGACACTACTACTCGTGCAAAGAATATAACACATACCCAACACTCATAAGGGAGATAATCAGTGAGGCATAGTCATTTTGATTGTGTATTATTTTATCAATGGGTTGGACAAGGAGAGCTTGGTGAGGCTGTTGCAACTTCATCAAAGGTCTGTAAGCATTGCTATCAAGTTCTCATTAATACATGATCTTGGCCTATTTATTTAAAGGTTGTGTATGCCTACATGAACTTGTCTTTGATAGATAGATCTAGTTTTGAATTAATCATGGTAGAATAGGAAGTTGTTTTGTTTTTTCTATTATTGGATAGCAGGACTTGTTGAAGAGCTTGGGGATCAAGGTTCAACTTGGATTGGGCAAGGACAAACATCGTAAAAAGGTACATCTTCTTTATTTTCTCTATTTCATTGACTTAGCTAGGTTTAAAAGGATGCCAGTGACCAAAGTTAGCACCTTTCTATCTTGATATTAGAGATTTAGGGTTCAAGAGGAAATCCACTTGTCTGTAGGGTTATTTTCCTGTAACAAAAATTGGCGACTCCACTGGGGATCGAATCCAAAATCTCTAGTTTCGTAGATCAGAAATTGGTGACTCCATTGGGGAATGAAGATTTCAGTTTTAGTTTCCTTCCTTGGTATTGTTTTTGTATTTTTCTCACCTTTAGATATTATTCATTTTGTGTTACTGATTCTTAGATGTGTTGTTGGCTCTTGGATTCATTCCATACACACTCAATTTTTGGATTTTCCCGAGTTTTTTTAATTTCCGGGCAAGTTTTCTGAGCTCTCAGAGGCTAGTGCTCCCCTTCCTCTACAACTAAAGCACCGAAACTCCCTTTCAGAGTCCCAAAAAGTGTTGCAATGCTCTGGTACCCTTGACACCAGAGCGCTGGTCTTTTTCAGCAAAAACGTTTTTAGGAGTTCATCTCTGAGTCTATTTTTTTCTTTTTCATCTGCTCAGGGTTATTCCCATCTTCGTGTCTCTTTGTTTTGGCCTCTGACATTGTGATTTATAAGAATTGATGATGTTTTTTTTGTATTTTTGACATTTTTATTCCTTACTTTGAGTCACTCTTCTTCCCTGATATTTGGAGTCGATCTACTGCTTTTTCACTTATCTGATTGAATGAAAGTTGGTGTAAGGAAATTCAAAGATCTATGCAATTTTCCATTTGATCTTTGAGGTCATTTTTCCAAAATAATTCCTCTTGTCCTTACTTACATTTTCCAACCTTTCAGATCACTTTTATTTTTTTATCATCATCCATTAGCCTTCTCCTACCTTGTCTAGCAATTTCACTATTTTTTATGCATTCTGGGTGAGTTTTTCTTCATTTTTTTGACTGTTTTTTGAATTTATGGGTGGCTCAATGCCCCCTTTTAGGCCATATCAGAGAGCTAGATCTCCCCTACAGTGATTAAGGCAGTGTTGCAACACTCTTTACCCTTGGAAAAGGGAGCGTTGGTCTCCTTTTTGGAGGAGTTTTGCCCTTTTCTGCTTAGATTTTCTCAGCTTGTTTTGTGGAAGTATTTACCCAGACTTTGTGATTGGTTTGTGAATTATTTAGGTTGATATTTGGTTCTTATAAGCCCTTATTTTCTTTATTGGAGCTTGAAAATTTTACAGAAATGTGAAATTTCCCTTTCTAGTTGCATGTTTTGCCCGGAAAATTTGAGTGATTTCTCTTTCTCCCTGTGTTTTCTTGGATTATTCTCTACATCTTCTTGTACTCCTTGAATTCTTGATTGGTTGTAGGATACTTGATTGTGTTCTTTTTAGAACAAGTTTCTACTTGTTTTCTTTCATACATCACTGCCTTGAGTGCATGCTTTGTTTGTAGCCCTTTTGCTTCGTGTCGTTTGCATCTTCATTTGACTCTTTCTCTTGATTGAAAGTAGTAGAAAATCAAAGGATTTTTATTTAATTTATGTATACATCATAATCAAACAAATACGACACTTGCATTCTTGATTTTGGGTAGTGAAACTAGCTTGCATTTGAAGTAGTGAAATTTCATGGTTTTTGGCATTTTGGGACATTGTGCATCTGGAAKGATAAACATTTTATCCTTCTCGTAATATAGATTTAATCGAAGTGAATTATTTTCATTCTCATTTCTTTGCATTATTTAGAGTTGGTCAAAACATCATTTACTCCACTCCATGTTASTCTTGAGTAAGCAACACCCTTAAAATCAAGCGCTAAACTGAAATTTATCAGACATTTTTTTTGTTAGCAACCCTACATTAGCTTAAGGTGTAGGGATTTGGAATAGGTTGAAAGGATAAMTKTCCAAAGCTGTCAAACAATCTTAGAATCTTRTGATAGGGAGAGAAAATCCAATTTTYGTTTAAGCTTACTGGGATCCCCCTCTCACACATGGGTTACAGACGAGGTCGCGTTTGGGAGAGTTACAGAGATTATCCCTCCATCGTTCAACAGTTCGTAGTAGTCAGATCATATATTGGGGGTTATTCTTGAGGCTCAATTGTATTCATTTGTTCTCAGTGATTCATGAATTCCAAATCCGTTCATGGTCCTATGGATTTCTACTCATCCACTTGTCTTCAATTCTCTCGAAGGATTTCAGACTTGTTATCCTTCCCATACGTTCAGACTGGATTGTCGACTGTACCTACCCAGGGGATGACTGCAAGTAGGTGACCATAGTAGCCATAATATTTAGGGTCTTACACAAGGTGACGATGAAGAGAAGTCTCACTGTACTTGGAACATATGTTGGTCAAACTCACTCGAGCTCCTTGGAGGGTAAATCCACAATTAATGTGTGGAATCTTGCACCAAGGTGTAAGTCCTTTCAAAAGGTCACCATCATAACTGATCCACCCGCTCTATCCCTGCCCCTTCCTATATTGATCTCGTGACGTTGGATTTTATCACAAACTAGTGGTTTCATTGTGGGAAGTTTTGTTTGATTGTTTTCTTCTTAGATTCATAGCGTGTGTTGTTTGTTTTATTTAGTGGACCTTAGGTTGAGTTAGTGTTAATGGCATCAAATCCTGGGAGTACCAATGAAGGAACCCCTTGCCCCAGGGAAACATTGGTTCTCCATACATTGCCACACTGAGTCTTTTGGGACTCACCATTGGGTTACCAGTTTGGTTGTTCCCCACTTGAGTGATATCGAATCTTCCCAGTGCTTAAGCTGCACCTAATGCTTCAGATGTTAGTACACCACCCACACATCAACCTCATGTTAAATTTTCTCCTTCTTCACCCATTAAGTCTCCTTCCCTTTCTCCTTCTTCACCTATTGAAAGATCTAAAGCAAGTATCTAGGTTGATAAGAAGAACAAGAAATGGAAAGAGAATAAGAAAAAGAGCCCGAAAAGGACCATGCCTCCAACCATATCAAATGTTGGATCCAAGAAACAAGCTATTATTCATTGTACTAGGAGTGTTGACGAGTTCGAAAAGACTCCAACAAAGAATCTGAAATCCAAATTCCCTTGCAGTCTTTGTAAGGGTGACCACTTTCTAAGGGATTTACCTGGTCTTCCCAAGGTTTTAGAAATGTGGTCTTCCACATCATTGAACCCTGCTATATATCCTGGTGACACCCTGTCAACTAGTGATGTTAAGGTTGGTAAGAACAAGACAAATGTCAAATTTCCTTATATGTTATGCGAAGGTGATCATTATTCTAACCTTTGTCCTTGTATGGATGAGGCTTATTCTCTTTTGGAAAATCTTCAAATTACAACTGGTTATCGTAAGATTTTCCCCAACCCATCATTAGTTGATGGAATGGTAAATATGGCTCCATCCCCAGTCAGTCTAGTTGATCAGGTGGTCAATCGATTTTCATCCTTCTTTGAACCACCAACCAAAGTAGTTGATCCAGTTTCGTCATCTATCAACCCCACTTTTCATCTGAAAAGTGAAACCCAAGTGACTGATCCAGTCCCGTCATTGGTCATTCCAACCCTTCATCTAAAGGGTGCCTACATGGTCAATCCCATTCCTCCTTTGACGAGTGCCAAAGTGGTTTCTCTAGTCCCTTCATCAGTTATTCTGGTTTATCATGTCATCAATCTGGTCACGTCCTTAGTTTAACCAGTTGACAAAGTGGTTGATTCGATCCCATCTTCGGTCGATATTACTCTCCCATTAGAGAGTGAAACCCAAGTGATCGATTTGTTTCCACCTATATACTCCATTCTCCCCTTGGAGAATGAAACCCAAGTGGTCTATTTGATGTCATTATCAATCGATCCTACTCTCCCACTAGAGAGTAAGCCCAATTCTACCCACGTTTTTCTCATTGATACAAAATCTATCATGATGGGGGGAATTCCTCCTTCTCCCATGAAACCCCCTCCAAGTAATGAGGCCATCCTTTTTTATTGGGGTATGCTAAATGGACCTCATATTCCCTCTCGCATTCCTTTCAATATTATAGTACAAGTTTGTGGACATGACGTTCCTCATGTGCTGATGAAGATTCATCCATTAGTATTTTGTCGTCTATTCCTTGGCAAGATTTTGATTATACTTATCTTGTGGTGATTACTCAGACTATGTTCACCTTTAACAAAAGAACCAGTCACCCTTTAGGGATCCTTCCTTAGTTTCCCATAACTTTGGGAGGGAAAACTATCTTTATTGATGTTATGGTAGTCTAGGACCCCTTGGATTTCGATTTACTCCTTGGGTGATATTATGTCTATTCCATGAAAGATATTGTGTCCACTATCTTTCATGTGATATATTTCCCTCGCAATGGAAGAATGGTGAATATTGATCAACTTTTGTTCATTGGCCCTGACTTGACCATCAACCCAATGACCTCCCTAAATAGGTCTTATATGAAGTTGGTATCAACCCTGCCATAGGTCAATTATGTGGTGTTGTTTGAATGGATTCAACTTCCGATGACTCAGATCTGGTAGTTGACATGGTGATATCTTTGATAGGGATATTGGAGCCTAATCTCCTTACCCCTATCGTGACCCTCGACATGTGTTCCTTCAAGAGAATTGTTCTTCCATCTAGTGTAGATCTCTTGGAATCCATGACCAAGTTTTGTCCCTTGACATGGCTTCCTTCTAGAGCATTATCCTCTTGGAAACCATGATCAATAAGAAGTCACGAGCATAGTTTCTCTTCTTTGTGGCAAGATCGTTAAAAAATGAAACATAAACTATGATCATAGATTTCCTCTCTGTAACAAGCTCACTAAAAAATGAAACAGAAATATGGGGATTGAACTTAGAGCCTTGAGCATAGTTCTTTTCTCGTGTCAAGATCGTTAAAAAATGAAACAATCACCTCTCATACCAAGTCGAGTCTTTCGTTAGGTCTTCATCCACCTGTATCCTTTTTCTCCATCTAGTACAAAAATTGGTGACAACCTCAAAGTCGGTGAATGAATTGAAGATTGGGGGGGTGTATCTCCAGCTTTTGATTATCATTGTAGAGTTATGCCGCTAGATTTTCAAGCTGGGGGAAAAGTACCAACCATCCACAGGTATCCCAACCTTTGGAAATTATGTTGGGATTTTGCATGCATAGTTTAATTTTGTTTCAAGCTTGTTTAAAAATGAAACCAATACTGAGCTTACTCTTTGTTCGTTCTCGTGCTCGTAAAAAACATGAGAACATAAACGAGTAAACTTTTATCGGTTTTTCGGACTTGCATGGACACACAAAAAAGGAACCCCCTGGAGTCGCCTTTAAGCTCTTTTCAGACTCTCTAAACATGAAAATATTGTCGAGTGATCTTGCTTCCTTTCCCACTCGTTAAAAGGTTTGAAAGGGCATTTTTTGAGAGATAATTTATCTCTTTTTTGGCCTTGCAATACTAACATTATGAAAAAGTACAACCCTGGAGTCATATTTAAGTTCTTTTCAGACTCTCTAAACATGAAAAATCAACTATTTTAGCTTCCCTAGACTCGTTAAAAAATCATACATTGAAGGGCCCATACGACACCGAACCCTTACTTCTTCCAGTTCGTTAAAAAAAGGAAGAGGGACTTACCGAAGGTGAGATATATCGATCATGTGTTATCCTCCTCTAGCTCATTAAATAAAAGAGAGGTACTCCCCTATCTGGATGGGGGGAAAATTGAAGGAAGCAAGCCAAACACATTTTGAAAACATCACTAGTCACTCTTATGCTCGCCCTTGAACATGAAACTTTGTCTTTGCATACATTTTAATCCACTGAACCAATCCTCTGATTTTATTTACTTCTTTGGGTCACCCGATGAAAGTCACAGTGTCCATTGCATCATCATGTTTTGGTCCATGTCATGTTTTTGTTATTGTGCCTCAGTGTTCAAGGGAAGTATCTGCCTCGAGAGTCAAACATCACAAATATCCTATTTCAATACCCGTGTCAGTCCATGTTCATTTGATCTACCAATTTACATATCTATGTCAGTTTTGTGTCGTTTATGGGGGAATACATCAAGGCCCTCCTGCAACGATTATGTTCCTGTCGACTTCAACACATTATCCGGGAACTAGACTTAGAAACCAGTTAGTACCTTGGGACTTGCATGCCTCAATGGCAGACCTCTGCACTTCCGACAATGGGTTTACATCATTGACCCATGATCAGATGATTCCACGGATGTTTGACTTCATCTCATCTATTCACATTTTCTAAAATGTACTAGGTTACCTTGGGAATCATTGACATCAATGGTGATTTTCCTCACACTTTTTAACTGTTTATCTCATTCACCGGTAATCAAGTGGTTTTTTCCATGTTTGACATAAGGAAATCTATTCACATGGTTAGATTTGTACTACATTTGGATTGATAGGAAGACCCTCGGTTTAGTAATCACTCTTTTATGCACTTTTCCTAGGTTGTGACAGAGTTTCTCTTGAATATTGACACATATACTGTCATATAGATCCACTTTGTATTGGTCTGTGTCTATGTCTTGTCATCTTGTAGATCCACTGTGTATTTTTCATGGCTACGATCAGTTCATGTCATGGAAGTATAGATCAACAATGTATCTTTGGTGGCTATACTTTTTGTTAATATAATTATGGATCTGCAGTGTGTCTTATGGCGCCCATACCTTGAAAGTCTTTATCACTCAAGCATAGGTATGCATGCCTTGAGTTTGAAGCATGTCATAATGTTTGTTTGATGGTTGTATGTAGCTTCTGCCAGGTTCTCTGAGCCCATACCCTTGCTTGAAAAATTCTACAAAGTACTTCAGTCATCAGTTTCTGTCTTCTAACTTCTCACTTTGGGGGGAAATTTGTTACACATCAAAATTACTCACTTCAATGATGACCTATTGTTATCGTTACAAGTGTCACTTTTTAGTCGTAAGTGTCGCAAGTGTCGCAGAAATCATACAATCATCTTGCGTATGTAGTGTCTTGAACAAAATCATAAGGAACACTTGAAGACATCCTCAGAGACTGGTTAAAGAAGAAGAAATCATTTGATGAAAAGTACAAATATTTTTCCATGAAAAAAACCACTTAAAAATGAATTTTGAAGGTCAGCACTCCCCTACCCACGGTTA
>SNQJ01S0003945.1:292870-343412 GCA_010110895.2 Picea sitchensis | reverse complement strand
ACTTCTTATTCTTCCCTTTGTAATTGTCCGATGACCAATCCACAAAAGGGGATTTGGTCCTTATACAATTACCGACATGATTAATCCACAATGGGGATTAATCCAATAACAATAATAATAATAATGATGACATGATTAATCCACAATGGGGATTTAATCTAATAATAATAAGAATTCACTTCGCAGTTACATTATTTCAACACACATTAGTCTGTTTGGATGCATATTGGACATTTGACTTATTGATATGCTCTTTGACTACTAGTTAGCCTTAGTATATATTTTGATTTGTTGGAGAGTCATAAGTTGTCATGGAGTCGGGCCCGCTTCCTCACAGTTCTCTTTGGTTGTTACAGTTACCACCGGTTTTCAAGTTCTTTCCTTCTAAAAGGCATAGATTTGTCAAGAGTGGTACACACACATCCACTTTTCAGACTTGTGGTTCCACAAGGATGAGTACCGAGTCTAGTCTTCAGAACACTGGGAGTTCTTCGACTCCCAATCCTACTATAGTTAATGGCACCCCTTAGACACCTGAAGTTGCTACAGTTGTTGTGCTAAAGGCTTATACCAATACTATGGCTTAGCCTGTAGTTAATGCTTCCTCTCTTGCATCAAACCCTTTTGGGGGTTTCAGTCACTCATCGAGTTAAAATGTTCAAACCATCCCTATAACTTCTAGTCCATTTTCTTATGGTATGTATAACTTCACTTCATATTTTTTGAATACCATCCGAACTGCTGGCCCTAACGCTAGCTTTGGACTTGGGGCCACTACACCTCCTTACACTCCTTTCCTGTTTGGTGGTTCTCATATACTCAAAGCGACTCCTAATTTGGGAAGTGTCCCTATTCTTAACCTTGGGTCTAACCCTTCTACAGCTGGACGGAACAACCCAGCTGGCGGACAAGTTCCACCCTATATCCCTATCCCCTCAGTGTCGATTCCAACCAATACTTTTGGCATGACGAAACCTCTTCATCTGGGTTCCCACCTGGAGGAGGTCAGTATTAGATTTTTGGCACTCTCCAACCTGGATCTAATCTAGTTGAGGGAAATTTTAACAACCCTTAGCTTGGATCTAATCCAACATGGGGCAACTTTCATAACCCTTATTAGAACATTCCTGCTGGAATGATTCCCAATCCATATTTTACGAATCAACTTGGAGGAGGGTCTTCTAATCCCAGACAAGGTTTTGGTCCTCACCATAATCATGGATGGAATGCAGTTCCTAACAAATAATCTTTCGCGGGAGGATGGGGCTACGTGTCGCAACCTCGTATTCCCTTTCTGGCCACGCTTAATTTTCGATATTTGTCTAAACCAATGAATTACCTAGTGAGTCATGATCCCACATGACACCCTTTCCCTACCAAACTTCTGTCAGACATTCCAAAGTTTGAGGGTAAGAATGGCGAGGACCCTGGTGACCACGTCACTAATTTTCACCTTTGGTGCTCATCGAATTATTTGAATCATGATTCTATTAGATTACAATTGTGTCAGCACACTCTCATTGGAGTCGCATTGCAATGGTCCATTGAGCTACCTAGGGGGATGCATGAATCTTTTCATCAGTTGGTGCTAGCCTTTCTCAACCACTTTCAACTTCCAATTCATTATGATGATGGCCTTGAACTTTTGTCGACTTTACGCCAGGGTATCGACACTCACATCTCGAACCATATCCAAAAATGGCGTAGGAAACGATGGTTGGTTAAGACTCCTATACCCCCGAACTTTCTTCTAGAATGGTTCCTAAAGTCTTTACATGCTCCTATTTCAAAGGAAATTGCTACTTCTAGGGTCTTCAGTGAGGAAGAAGCTATCCTTAAAGCCCAACAATTTGATTTGATATATGCTCAGTTTTAGATTTTATACCACCTTCTTCCAGATGCACCACGAACAAATGAAGATCCTAGAAAAACTCTCGGACCTCATGCCGATGGCATTGTAGGGTCTACCAATGTAAAATCCATAGAATCAAAAACAAAGTTTGTGGAGGTCCATCCTCGTCTAGATCCTCCAAACCCACCCTATTGGCGCATGCACATTCTGTGCAATCGTCGAAGAACCCAAATGGTGACCAACAACCAGATGGGAATAAAAGGAAAGGTTGAAATAATCATAAGGGTGGGAAGAATAATAATAAACCGAAGGACAAATATAATAATGGGAAACAAAATGATAATGTTGGAGAGGGAAAGAAAGAGAATCGTAAGGTGAATTTTCCTTGTAAACTTTGTACCAAAGACCACCTTAAACACTTATGCCCCAAACTTCCAGAGGTTGTGAGGATTTTAAATATACCGCTCACTGTGCTGACAAACCCATTCCCACACAAACAACACTTAGCCTCGAGCTCTTCGAACCCCAAAAATGTATCCGGTGGAAGTCAAAACCTATCGTCTCAAGATGGCAAACGTGTTTGCACCAATATGGTCGATGCAAAAAATTGATATAGCCACCCCCTGTCAAGATTATAGCTCTTCAAAAGATATTACCAGCCTAGAATCTCCTCCTCCACCCCTGGAGACGAACTTATAGATCGAGAAAACAGAGCCACCACCTCGTATTACGAAAGGAGTACTCAAGCACTCTACCCACAACCCTAATGCTATATCCACCCAAAACTACTCTATTGTTGAGGATCTGGGACAAACCCCTTCTGCAATGTCATCTTTAGAGGTACTCCAAATGTGTCCATCATAGAGGAATGCCTTACTCTCTACCTTAGGAGCTCTAGAACCTTGTGGCTCAAAAGTTATCAAGTTCGATGTCA
Organism: Picea sitchensis; assembly: GCA_010110895.2. NCBI lineage: Eukaryota > Viridiplantae > Streptophyta > Pinopsida > Pinales > Pinaceae > Picea > Picea sitchensis. The sequence continues at coordinate 340,626 of SNQJ01S0003945.1, read as the reverse complement.
CGGACGTGAAGCCTCACTTACCCTATCATGGTTCTTTTCAAATCCAAGTGGAGTATTCTAGGTATACTATCAAAAAAGCGGTCATTGATGAAGGTGATGCCACTTGCGTGATGACCCTGGTTTGTTGAAAAGCTATTGGTTCTCCGACCCTTTCCATGTCTTCGAACAAGTTGATTGCATTTGACGGTCATTCCTTCCATCCTTATGGTATTCTCCCCACCTTTTCGGTCCATTTAGGTGGGAAGACGGTAACGGTGGAAGTAGATGTAGTTGATGCACCTCTTGATTATAACTTGTTACTAGGTTACAATTGGACCTATGCTATGCTCATTGTCATATCGTTCATTTTCCATGTACTTTGTTTTCCTCATTAGGGGGAGATATGATGATTGACTAATTATCCTTTGCATACTCTAGTCCAAATGCATCTATTGGACCGTCGATTCCTATGATCGACAACTCAGCCAAAAACTGAGAATATCGATCTTGGAATGTATTCTTTCCTCATGGGTAATTTTGACTTCTTGGCACTGATTCATCACGTTTACGTCATGTCTAGTAGGCTTTCTTCAACCGGAAGGTCCATACCTTTCCACACTTCCTATTTTAGTGATCCATGGAAATATAGTTGCACGTTGGCATGGCTATGGCACTATCAACAGGGAAGATTGTGTATCAAGCCATTCTTGACTCCTCAGTCGATCCTGATCATGTTACCTCATAGATGGATGAGGAGGACCCCGTTCTTAGGCCTGTATGGGCCACCTCGTTATCTTTTTCACATGATTTCTTATATGAGACTTCGCCTTTGGATGAAGCCATCCTCGAAGCCATGAATGGCTCTGAGAGACCTTGGGATGACATGCATCATCGATCTTATTTTCTCCCAAGTCTTGAAAGAATCGAGAAAGATGATTTTCGATCTACCTTGAGTGATATAGTCGGTCACGCCGTAGTTCCACTTGATACGCACAAAATTTATGCCAAAGGAAATATGGTGAGTATTTCTCCTACCGTACTGACCAATATATCTTGTACCCTTGGCAAGATTGAGAATGTAAATATAGGTGTGGATTGCTCGCCAGAAGAGATTCTGATCTACACCAACCTCTTTAATAAATTTTGAGATGTATTCACTTTCTCATACAAAGAGATGCCAGGGATCGACCCTCATATTGTCAAACATGAGATTAGGACTTATCCAGATGATAAACTTGTTTGACAACGTCTTAGAGCTGTTAATCCTAGGAAGGCCCCGACTATTTAGGTAGAGGTGGAGAAGCTACTTAATGTTAGTTTCAACTACCTAGTTCCCTTGACCGAATGGTTATCCAACCCCGTTCTTGTGAATAAAAAGCAAGGAACCATCTGTGTGTGTATGGACTCTCGCGACTTGAACAAGACTTATCCTAAAGATAACTTCCCCACATCGTTCATTGATCATATTCTCGATGAGTGTTCAGGAAGTGAAATATTTTCCTCTATGGATGGATTTTCAGGATATAACCAAATCCAAATCAAACCTGAGGATCAACACAAGACAAAATTTATATGTCCTTGGGGTACTTTTGCATACCGGAAAATGTCGTTTGGCTTGAAAAATGCCGGAGCGACCTTCCAACGCACCATGACTTTCACTTTTCATGATCTCAAGAACATATTCAAATCTTACCTCAATGATCTTGCTGCTCACTCTCACAAGAGAGTGGATCATGTTACGAACCTTCAACTAGTTTTTGAAAGATGTTGTTACTATAGAATCCGGTTAAACCCTCACAAATGCATTTTTTGCGTTAAGTCTGGCCATCTCTTAGGATTCCTAGTTTCCAAGACTAGGGTCATGGTAGATCCTCTTAAGGTTGAGGCAATAATTCAATTTCCTTCCCCGTACATGATTAGACAACTTCAAGGTTTACAGGGGAAAGCTAATTGTCTGCGTTGGTTTATAGTGAATTATACCAATATCACCAAGGGTATCAAGAACCTATTGAAGAAATACACTCCTTTTATTTGGGATGAGTGAGCCCAAGAGTCTTTCGACGCTTTAAAGAAAGACTTAGTATCAATACCTTTGCTAAAATCTCTTGATTACAGTAGAGATTAGTTGTTGTATATTTCTGCATCTGAAGAAATGATTGGTATGGTTCTAGTTCAAGAGGATGATGAGCTCCATGACCACCTCATCTACTATCTTATTCAAAATTTATTCATACCTGAGTGTAATTACTCTTACGTTGAAAAGATAGCTTTGGCTGCCATTCACACAGTCCAACATTTACAACACTATATATTTCTTTGCAAGACTATTGTGGTTTCCGATGCCAATCTGTTTCAATACGTCCTCACTAGGCATATCATAGGTGGGAAATATAATAAATGGATTGTCATCTTGCAAGAATTTGATCTTGACTTTGCTTCGGCCAAGTCCAAAAAATCACTAGTTTTTGTAGATTTAATATCCAATTTTCCACGATTATATGAGGATGCTATCCATGTCTATTCATTTGCAGATGAACACATTTTCCTTATCTCGTCGTCTAACCCCTTGTATGGAGACATTGTTTTATATCTTCAAACCTTAAAGTTTGCTCAACATCTCTCATGAGATGATTGACGACGTGTTAGATAACAAGCCAAAAAGTATACTATCGTCGATGACACTTTGTATCTCCAAGGAATAGAGATTATCTTACGTCGCTTCTTAACTCATGAGGAAGTTGAGTCAGTCCTAAATGATTGCCACAAAGGGGCTTGTCATGGTCATCTATCCGGGCTTGCGACAACCCAACAAATCTTGTGAGTTGGTTAGTTCTGGCCCACCATATTTAAAGATTGCATTGAAGTGGTTAAGAAGTGTCACCCCTACTAGGTGTTCACTCGAAAAATGTGCTCACAACCAACCCCCCTTCACCCAGTCATTACCGTCGGTCACTTCACCAAGTGGGGGGTATATTTCATCGATTGAAACCCAACTTCAGCTGGGGCGCATCAACACATTATCATGGCTATCGACTACTTTACCAAGTGGGTTTAAGACATGCCTACCGTAAAATCCAATGGGAAGACTGCAACCTTCTTCGTGTTCAACCAAATTATCGCCCGATTTGGTATCCTGAGTGAGATTGTAACTGATCATGGAAGTCACTTTTAGAATGAAATGATGGTAGAACTAGCATCCAAGATGGGGTTTAGACATGGTCACTCATCTCCTTATTACCCCCAGGAAAATGGGTAAGTAGAGTTCATTAACAAGTCTCTCAAGACCATTTTGCAAAAAACTGTCAGCCAGAGTAATTTCGATTGGCACATCATGTTATATCCCTCACTTTGGGCATACCAAACCTCGGTCAAGATTGCTACCGGTTTTTCCCCTTTTCAGTTAGTACACGGTGTGGAGTCGATACTTCATGTTAAATGTGAAATCCATTCTGTCAAGTTGGAAGTCGATCTCCTACCTGACACTTCATATTTAGAGTGATGCATCGTGCACCTAGAGAGTCTTGACAAGAAGCATTGAGATGCCTTTACGGATATCAAAGAAAACAAGAAATGTGTCAAGGTTCAGTACGACAAGTTTTTTTGTCCCTGGTTTATTTTGAGGGTGACTTGGTCCTCTTGTATGACCAAGCCAAAGAACCTCTAGGGGAAGGCAAGTTTAAACCCATGTGGCACGGTCCTTATATCGTTGGACGTGTTCTAGAAAAAGGATCCTACTAGGTGGAAGATTATGAAGACAATAAACTGGTCGAGCCCAGAAATGGGCTCTACTTGAAAAGGTATTATGATTGAGCCCTAGGCTTGGGTGAAACCCTTTGTATACTAATGTAAATTTGGTGTATGTACATATTTATCACCTTTTCTTTTTGTCTTTGTCTTTCTTATCGAGTTTTCCCTTTTTGTTGGTAGATGTCAACGTAGTCTTCGGTCTACCTAGGATTCATAGATGGAGCTAGTCGTCATACATGGAACTTGGCTTCCACCACTTGGGTGATTTACTCACCCGATGGTCTGTTGGTGGCTTCAGGTGGAGTATGCCTAGGGCCATCCATGAAAAATGTGGTCAAATATAGCATCGTCATAGAACTTTTGCGCGATGCCATCTCACATGATATTCACTCTCTAGAGGTTCGCCTGAATTCTCAGTTAGTAGTATGTCAGTTGAATGGCCGTTACCATGTGCATGATCCTACATTACTCCATAGATTCCTATGGGTATGTATTTTAGAACATCAATTTGATTTTATTACATATTTTCACATCCCTAGAAGTTCTAATCATGTATCTGATGCCTACACTAATTATGTTCTAGACTGGAATTGGTCACATTAATAATGTAAATAAAACCATTAAATCAATGTACACATTGTAACATATGAGTAAATATGAATATCCCTCTTTATATATTTCAAAAATATATGGTGTTTATATTACAAAATTGGGGCTAAAACCCTCAAAATACATATACAACCGATTTACACATCCCATGACATCTATGCCTATGGCACCAGTTATGCATCATGATAGAAAACCATGGTGTTTGTGAGAGGTCGGAAGAGTCGTACCCATGCTCTAGGTACACCAACAACCTGTCGCTACATGGCTTTAGGTAGATCCTCTACCTGAACCATATGAAATCTCTGTGTTAGACGAGATAGGTTTCCCTACACGTTCTATAGGACTCTCTCTGCTTCTCCTCCCATTGCTTGATCTCCCCGATGCCTCCATCTATGTCGTAATAATCCCTCTATCAGTTGTAGACCCACATCTGCAATCACAAGTATCTAGTTAATATTCAAACACCATCCAAAAATACTTTTGTTTCCTTAAATACAAAAATAAAAAAAATGAAATATGTAAAAATGTTTTACCTATGGTGCCATAAGCGTCCCCTAGTGGAATCGACATATCTAGGTCTCCTTTGAAATCAATCCCCACATAGGGATAGTTGTCCAGAGAAATGATTTGTCTTAGCCACCAGAATAAAAAATCATCATTGTAGGGTGTCAACACCCTACCTCCTCCTTGTCGTTTCATGACTTCAATCCACTGTGCCATAGCTGGATCACGTGGTCCCCTAGGAAGGATCTCCACTCTAGGTCCCAGACCTGGGACCCTCTCGAAAAAGAAGTTGCAAAGGATAGAGGCAAACCCGAAGTTTCTATTACCCCCCTTCTTGAACTCTGTCAAATGAACTTTCATATTCGTCAGCAATGAGGTACACCAATCATAGACAGTGGGCCTCACACACTCCAATGTATAAAACATAAGTGGTCTCAATGCTTGATGCAGCAAGGCTGATATTATGATCCTGGTAAGCATGAGCACAATAATATTTAGGCTGAGGCTACCTATAGCCCGGATGGGGATTTGACTTCCCACCATGGGAGTCCCTGCAACATAGTGGGCCTCAATGTACTCCTCAACCTTCATCCCACTCCTTGCCCCCCACGACTTGAGGTCCACAACCTATCCTCGACGTGAAATTTTGGTCAAGAAGTAGATGTCCTCTACTTCGATCCTTAATGGTTGTCCATCAAGGATAAATATCTCGCTATCAAGATCCTAATAGCCCACCAGCATGTCCAACAACCTTAATTGGGCCATCTTCCCTTTGAGAGCCCAAAACTTATACAAACCACATCTTTTTAGAGCCACTTGAGCCACCGGATCTTGATCCACTTCTGCATCTACCTCCTCATGCTCTCGATCTCTCTATTCCAACACCATCCTACAAAAAAAAATTCATTTTTGAGTTAGAAACCCTTCTTTTTTTCGATTTGCATACGTATACACGGTTTATACACAAACAATCGTGGGTAGGGCCTGATATACGCCCCTTGTGGTTCACACATGGGAGTATATCTAGTCGTATACGCGACTTATTCAGAGAAACCCACGTATACCGAAAACTCCAAATTGCACCCTAAAAAACTAAAAAAATTGAACCTAATTCAAAAATGTAAACATTGAATTTGAAAATGATAGGATGAAGAGTTACCTGATCTAGATGATTCATGATTATGTTGCCTATCACTCCCGCAATAGTCGTTTGAATCCTAGAGGTGTTTTAGTCCAAATTGCACTGTTTGGGTAAAAATGAAAATGATACAATAATTTTTTATTTTATTACTATTTATAAGCTATTTTTACCCACTTGATATAGTTTTACACTATTGTTTCACCTAACAGACTAATTCAAGAACGGTTTTAAGCTGGTTTTTGTAGTTGTGACTCAATTTTCTTGCGGATTTCAACATCATCGTTGATCGTTCATCTCCTCCGGTAGGTATATTCATAACCTAGCATATAGGATAGGTATATACTCCATTGTTCATTTTTTCATTATCCTTCAACTATCGCTTTTACGCCTTAGGTACGAACCCATTTATTGTGATGCATAACTCCCCATATTCTATTAATAGCGTCGTTAGTAAATGGTAGAGACTTACCAAACATGGGTACCTTAGCTAGAACCTCTTTGTCATTTGGTGCCCATGCCAAGTTTTATCTTAGGACTGGGAGTCCATTATAATTCAATACATGACTGTATGATGATCCTCATTTCTCATTCATGCACATGGGGCCTTTTTACCCACAGACTCCCAAAAATGAGTCTCAGTTAAGCTCTTTAACGACTTGTCCAAAAACTGAAAAGATCGTCGAGTGATTTGTCTCTTTCACACTCATTAAAGTTGGATTTGAAAGGTCATGAGTCTTAGTTAATCTCTTTTCCAACTCTCTACCAAAAATTGAAAAGATTGCTGAGTGAACTTGTCTTTTTCACACTCCTAAATTGGATTTGGAAAGACGTCTATTTGGCACAAGTTTACCCCCTTTTCACACCAAGTAGACTAAAAGATATAAAAAAGGAAATTTTTTAGCGTTAAGTTGTGATTGCACCTCATTCCCTCGCTTGCAGTGTTGAGCCTTTAGTCAGTTCTCACTTTGTGTTATAAATCATTTCCTAAGCAGTTTTCATCGTCAACCAAGCAGAGCCTTATTTATATCCTTCGCAATTTGACACCCTATACCTTGGAGGGAACATCACCCCAAGTTTCAATCTTCCACATGAATTTCCTTGCATTAAGCATAGGTACGTTCCACTGCTCGAACTAGTTTTTCTTACTTGCAACACTCTTTCCCTCCTATGTATCATAGCATTCATTTGTTATGAAAAAAAAAAAAATACGAGCAAGAAAGGAGTACTATATTGTAATTGGTAGAAGTTGTGTCACCTTTGAACAAAGCACAAAGTTATTGAGTCCTTGTGTCATCATAATTTTGGGTTTAGCATGGCCTTAGGAAGTTGATCTCGCTACAGATGTTTCTCTACCAACTGGTTACTCTTCCAATCCCTATAGAGAATGTTATTGATGCCTCCTGCATCTAATTGTCACATCATTGAGTCCATGCTGTGAGAGTCCACCATCTGCCTCATGCTCTTGTTCAAAGGAATTCTATCAACCTATATCGGCCACTCCACAAAAATATTGACTTTTCATGTTGGACATACCCTCAGTTTGTCACAGAATCACATGATACTTTGGTCTCATCATGCACCCTGGCCCTACTTCCATCATTAGTAGGTCACCTTGAACCAAACAATCGACATTTCATCATTGGTCATTGACTGGGTGGTTTCCCTTGTGTTCTATGACAAGACATCTATTCACACTTTGGGATTCGTGCAGTGTCTTGGATTCCATTAGCCTTATTGGTGGTTTCCTCACCTTTGTCATCATTGTTTCATCATTGGCTTCTATTCAGAGGGTCCTTTTCATGTACTACTTGCATTTGGCACATGCGAAAGATGCACAGGGTTATTGGTTCATGAACAAGTTCTTCATCTGATATCCACCAAATCATTTAGCTCCTGATTTGTTCCTCGTAATGACTAATGAGAGATGCCTCAATGTTATCCTTTTAATGGGTCTCTTTCCATCGAATTCAGATCACTTATTCTGGATATGGGACCTAGAGTTTATGAGTGCCTTGAGGCTTGCAGTCATTAGTGCCAGGATCTCTTGCCATTGACATATGGGAATACATCAATGTCTCTTGATCAATGGATTTCTCAAGTGTTCGACATCGACTCCTATTTCACACTTGTAGGAATGTACTTGGTGCCTTGATACCTACTTTCATTATTGGTAGGTTTTCTCGCGTTTGTTAACGATATACCTCAATGACCAGTAATCAAACAATGTCTCATCATGTTCGACCTCAACTCCTTTATTCACATGATTTAGACTTGCAACTTTGGCGGATAGTGTAGAATACTTGAAGACATCACTATGAGGCCACAACTTTCCTGAGTTGTTTCTTCCCCTTCATTGGACCAGTACCTAGTTGACTTCAGTGATCATGGGAGATCATATTGTACTCCGTGGTATACATATATCTTCAGATTTATTTTGAGACTGGTTTCACTAGGCCTTTTTCATGACTATGACAACCTTTGGCATGTAACCACATTTGTATTTGCCTATTCATGGTCATGCATACTTGTTTGGTATATTTTCCACATGGATATGCATTGTATTCTTAGCACCCATGTATGCAAAGTCAGTACATAATGTAATGAGCAATTGAGTTTGTCCATCTAGTTCTCTACCACTCCACTTCTGGGTTATTTATAATGTAATTCGGCCATCGTAGATACTCCTCTGATCTCACACATTAGAGGGCATATGTTATAGCAATATTTTCCTCACCATTTCTATCTTACACAGCGGGCCTTTTTTCATTTCCCTATGCAGACTTATCATCCCTTTTTGATGAATCTGGAGATAAAAATATACATTTTTTCACATATATTCTCCCTATCAGTTATACAAGATGTGTATATGCTTGTTTCTCCACTACAACTCATGTATATTAGGAATTGTGCTAGAAAATACAAAATGAGGTCAGGTTTCCATGTCATGACAGAAGATATCTGATCCTTGGCCTTCCATATACTAGAAACATTCTGACTTGGCCCTTCAGTTGCATTCTGAAGGCTAAAAGTGAAAATTTTCAAGCTATGGAAAAGAGGAGAAAGCATTCAACTTTGAGAGAAAAGTTACTTCGAAGAAATTACTTCATATTGAGTCTACATCCCTTTGTCCCTCAAGTCTGAACACAATGTTCATCCCCCAAGCTCTTTCCCTATTGTTGAGAGGACCTCATTACCTCTTTCCTATGATTTTTCCTTTGGTGGAGGATTGAAGTGGTGGAGACCCAGTTGGAAGGAACTTGGTTTCTTGGTTTCGAACTATGCTGACATGGAATTCTATAATGTTGTCACTTTTGTTGTTCAATTATCAATACAAATACTCCTTTACCGTCCTATTGGTATATTTCAAATATATGATTATTATCCATGGGTGTGTTTGTAATGTTTATTAATGGATTATGTTATCTGATGTTCTAACCCCTTTTATATTATCACTATGTATTTTCTTTTCTTGTTTGTAGAGAACTTCTTGTAGGTATAAATCTTTGGTTCAAAGTGCTCAACGGTGGAATATCATCAAACGTTGGATTGAGGTAGGCCTCTTGCTTGTATTGCACATTAGTTTATCTAGCATATGTTGGAATTGAATTGATTTCTACAGTCATACCTGTCTGTTGTGGTTTACCCTTGGCCATAGAGAGTTTTTCCCTTGTAACAGTAGTTAGTAATAATATATGTAAGATGAATTCTTAGAAGGTTCTACTTCTATAAGATTCTTGCTCTAAAATGTTCTTAGGTGATGGTAGTACTATATAAAGGGGTTCAAACAATGTAATGGGATATGAAGAGAAGTATTGTATTTTGAGATGAACCTCATTAGGAGGAAGCCCCCTCGAAGAGGCAAGTGAATGGGAGAGGATCCCTTCCATAATATGATCCATTGTATGGTGTTTCCCTACCTCAAGGGTTTCGATATAGTAAAGTGGTGGTTTTCTATATGGTTTCATATATATTGTGTGGTGATTGTATTCATATATATTTGGATCTATTGTGATATTTTTGTATTTAGTATTTGGTTCTTAACAGAGTTTGAGAGATACCTAACTTATGATCTCATGAGAAGTGGTATTGAGGACATTGAAGGCATCAAACTTATGATCTCATAAGGGAAATAATCAGTGAGGCATAGTTATTTTGGTTGTAAATTATTTGAGCAAGGGGTTGGACAAGGAGAGCTTGGTGAGGCTGCTGCAACCTCATCAAAGGTCTGTAAGTATTGCTATCAAGTTCTCATTAATACATGTTCTTGGATTGTTTCTTTCAAGGTTGTGTATGCCTACATGAACTTGTATTTGATAGATAGATATAGTTTTGAATTAATCATGGTAGAATAGGAAGTTGTTTTGTCTTTTCTATTATTGGATTGCAAGACTTGTTGAAGAGATTGGGGATCAAGGTTCAACTTGGACTGGGCAAGGAAAAACATCGTAAAAAGGTACATATTATTCCTTTTCTCCATTTGATTGACTTATCTAGGTTTAAAAGGATGTCAGTGACCACAATTAGAGCTTTCTGTCTTGATCTTAGAGATTTAGGGTTCAAGAGGAAATCCACTTGTCCGCAGGGGGATTTTCCTGTAATAGTAAGCTCGGACAATGAATAAACATTTGAGAAACTATTTCAGAGCTTATTTTAGAAAGAGAGCACTAGTTGGGCCCTTTCCATTCCTTTTTGAGGATATTATCCAAGGTTAGTAATTTATTGTTTAAGGTGAGCCACATGGTAATATTGCATCTAGTTGGGGCATTGATTTTCCACATTTTACCCCACCACCATTTTTTTTCTCCCAAATAGTGGAAATCAGTCCAAGATTTGTAACCAAGTTTTTCTATGAAAGTTTTGTTCTTAACATTTTTCATCCAAACAAAGGAGACTTTGTGTTTTCATCTAAAAGAATGTGGTTTTCGCATAATTTCCCACATAGGAGTTTCATTTATCATGAATATCCTTAGAGAGATTTAAAACAACAACAAAGATCCATCTGTGGTGACCTCTTGGTTGCGGGAAGATAGTTTTGGCATTTTAAAGGAAAAAGATCTCATGGTATTCTAAATCTTCAATCAAACAATGGGAGAGTGAATAGTTGTCCTCGATTCCTAGCCAAGTATCTTTACCTATTCTAATGCTTCTACCATTTCCTATTTTACAAGCATTCCATGGTCCCACCAGGGGGAAGGATTTGACTAACGCTTTCTAGACTATTCATCCTTTATTTGTTTTAAAGGGGGATTGAAACCATTTGTGGATAGAATGTTTAGGGAAGTGTTTTGACGAAATAAATTTTGTCCAAAGAGAATCACCCACAGTTAACCTCCAAATATTTCTTTCTGCAAGGGATTGAGAAAAGAGGTGCATATATTTTATCCCCCATCCTCCTAACTCCTTTGGGGCAGCTATCGAGAACCACTTTTCTAGGTAAGGGCATTTTTTGTGTCTAGTCCACATGAAACAAGAGTATATGCTTTGAATCTTTTTGAGTACCATTTTACGCACAACCATAATGGTATTCCAATACATTTGTAATCCTTGGAGCACTGATTTCAAAAGTACTAATCTTCCTCCTCTAGAAAGGAGATGGTGAACCCATAGTGAATTTTTGGCGTCCACTTTGCATATGAGACAATCCCAATACGTTACTCTATAGTTGTCTGGTTTCAGTGCAAATCCAAGGTATTTAAAACCTTCATCCATAGTCTTGGCTTGCGTAGGGAGGAACATGAGAATCTCATTTTGAACTTGCTCCGAGAAATTTGAAACGATGATACAAGATTTATCCAAGTTAATGGACATCCCTGTTGTTGTGCAAAAATGGTCTAGGAATTCCTTAAGGGACTTGGAATGGTGAATGATTCCCTTTATGCTACAAAATATATCGTCAACAAATTGCAGGTGGGATATTTATTCTCTGTCAGTCACCTTTATTCCTTTGAGAACATCATCACGTTAGGCCTCATTTAGAGGCCTTATTAAGGCTTCTACAATAATTAGAAACAAAAATGGGGAAAGAGGACAGCCTTGTATTATTCCTCGAGAGGATTTGAAAAACCTCAAAGGGGCACCATTAATTAAGGAAACGAAGGAGACACTCCGCCAAAAACCCCTAATCCAATTTATGGAGTTGAGGTTTAATCCTAGTTGGAGCAAGGCTAGCCTAAGAAACCTCCAATTGACCCTATCATATGGTTTTGTAAGGTCCAATTCGAGGTGGGTCACTTTCAATTTTTTTTGCTTGACAGAGTGCAACATTTCTTGAGCCACTGTGACCATATCATGTATTTGTCTGTTGTGCAAGAATATAAAATTTTCTTCTCCAATGAACTCACTCATTATGGTTTTAACTAGTGATCGATCATGTTGGAAATGATTTTATAAATTACATTGTAGTAGGAGATAAGTCGATAGTCACTAAACGAGTCTCCCTTTTAATTCTTCGGGATAAGGCATATGAACTTAGAGTTGAAGGAGTTGATTACTCTACCATTTTTTTTGGATCCAATAACTAATTTTAGGAGATCGTTCTTGATTAGGTTGTAAAAATATGTGAAAAACTCGATCATGAAACCATCCAGACCCAAAAATTTTCCATTTTTCATTGAGAAAAGTGAATCATGAATCTCTGACTCAGTGATTTCTGCCTCCATTGATTTGTTCACTTCCTTCATGAAAATAGTTGGAAATTCGAAGACTACTGAGAGAATTTCCTGGATTGGACATCCTTCAGGTGGATAGAATTGGGATTCGAAAAAAAACACCCCCACCTATTATTTTTTCTTAAAAGAGCTAATTGTGACTCCTTCAACATTTTTGATATCTCAAAATCATATTGATTTTCTTTTGATAGTTGGCGTATTGATGAAAAAACCTTGTGTTATTGTCTCATGCCTCCAACGACAATGCCCTATTTTTCAACCTACAGGAAGCATCCTACTTTTCCAACCAGTCTCACTTGTGGGCCTCCAGGGATTTAATATCCTCTATTTGAGCTTGGGAGGGATGATTGTTGTCATTGGAGATGTCATTTTCGATTTCAATTATTTCTCTATGGGAACGAGCTTTATAGATAGGGATCCTTTTTTTGATTGCTCATTTGACCTTGGTAATATTCTCTGCCATTTTTTTCATCATAGAATTGGGGTTGGAGAGAACCAAAATTTTCCATTCCGAGAGGAACATAATTTTTAAATCCTCTTCTACTAGCCAAATTTTGTTTATTTTCAAGGGAATTGGTGGGGAGACGTCATCAAAACATATCTAGAAAGCTATATGGCGATGATTTGATAGACCCCCTTCTGTTACTAATTCTCTTACTCGAACTCTGATTTCCAATAAATCTTCTAAGACTAAGAATCTATCCAGTCTCTTGGCCACAACATCCTTTCCCGATCTTCCATTCCTCCAAGTTTCAGTCATTTTGAGGGGTTCTATGTCATCCAACTTATTTTTTTCCATTAGTGAGAGGAATAAATCCCACTACCCATAAATTCTTGGGTTTGAGTGCCAAACCTCTCTCAATGAAAGGGTAAAATTGAGGTCCCCTCCAATTAGAGAGAATGAACGTCTTAATTCTCATGTAGAAGATAGTTCCTCCTAGAAGGGGATTCAATTAGCGTGAGGTCCATAAATATCTACAAAGTTTATTGTTTCGTCACTATTTTTTTGCTTTAGACAAACTACAATGGCTGACCTGAAGAAGGTAGAGCTTTGAGCCAGGAATTCAAGGCTCCATCTTGTAATTAATCCACCAGGAAACCTATTTTCACCATTTATGCATAAAGAACATTTATTTATACATGACCGTAGGGAGGTCCTATATTTGTCCCCATTGGACATCATTTCTTGGATCATCACAATATTTGGTTTACGGTTACACAGTAACCTTTTGAGGGATATTTTTTTTTCAGGGTCCCCCTACCCCTCTGGCATTAAAGGTGTCAATGTTTCATCTAAACCTGAACAAGAGATCTAGCTAAAGAAAGTACAAACAAATCTTATTAAGAAAGGAAGAGAGATTCAATATGGAAGAATGAGAAAATATATTCACACTACTCCAATGAGTTGATCAATGAATGATGATTGATACAATGATGATTAATATGATACAATGAATGAGTGGAATATACTCATATATATGAAAGAACATTCCATAATTAAGAAAATAAATCAAACAGTTAGATTTCCTTAGGAATGCATGCATGCATAATAGTGATGGTCTAAATAGAAAGTCTAAAATAGAACTAGTCAGTTAACTCCCACTTAACTAGTGTGTCGAAAATAGAAATTTCTCCAACACTACCCTTGAGCATCACTATGGAGTAAAAAATGAGTCCCGACAACTAGGCCATATTAGGTACTCATATACAATGCAACTAATGAACACTAAATAAAAATAAGGAAAGAGGGAAAACAACATGGGAACACCCCCACCCCGCCCCCCCTGATAACAATCTCCAAAACCAAGAAAAAATTACAAGTCAATGAAGCATGATCTGATGATGACATATCATAATATACTTAAATGAGTGTGATGAAGCTGAAATGTTGTAGCTGATACTAGTTGAAAACAATAAGATATATCCAAACATTAATGCTCTAGCTTACATCAAGATGGTCGGACTAGTCAAAGTGCTTCCAAAACATAGAAGCAGACACCATAAAAGTCATCAAAATAGTGGTGAATGGAACTATAAAGGAGACATAATTAGTCAAGTCAAGAGAAATGACAATGGTTCCCATGTATCATGGATGAAAAACATCTGTAATGTGTCCTCAAATATTTTCTCAAATGATTCCATCACTAATCATCAAGCCAACCACAAAAAATCCTCAGACTTGGTACCTTGCTAAGATGTTGTATACGCCTCTTCATCAATGAGTTGAAATAATAGGAACTGACAAAAGTTTGAGTATACCTGAAAGGAAGACAACATTGTCTCTGATCATGATGTCGAGGATGTCAATATGTTGGGGATGTAGACCCACTACTATAAATCCTTGTAATTTGCTCCAATTTTTGCTCCCTTTTTTGCTTCCAAAGTTGGTTTTAGTGTATTTTTCTTCATTTTTTTTGAAAAATATGGTGCTATTTACCAGGATCAAGCTATTTATGGCCAAAAATTCCCCCCCATTTAGCATTAGAAATTGCACCCCATTTAGCACCGAAAATTGTACCGCCTTTAGTACTAGAAATAATGCCCCATTTAGTGTTGGAAATTGCACCCCAATTAGTGCCAAAAATAGTGCCCCTTATCGTCCCAATTAGCACTAGAAATTGCACCAGAAGTAGTGTCGGATGTAGCCAGATTAGACTAAATAGTTAATTAGTTGAGGTGCTGGGGGTTAATTGGATAGGGGCTTTGAGGATTATGGGATTTAGGGATTTGGGGTATAGGTATTAAGGGCTAATGGGTTAGGGGTTAGGGTTTAAGGGATTAAGGGTCAAGAGCTAAGGGATTTGACACTTATGGGTTAGGTAGTTTAATGGTTAATGGCTTAGGGATTATGGGATAGGGGATTAATGTTTAAGTGATTAGGGTTCATGGATAGGGATTAATGTTTAAGTTCTTAGGGCATGGGGGTTTATGGATTAATGTATTGGGTATTAGTGTTAATTTTTTAAGGGATGATGGCTTAGGGGTTAGGGGAATTAGGGATTTTGTGTTAAGGGATCATTGATTAACCAAGGCTGGATGACTTAAGGGTTAATTAAGGATTATGGCTTAAGGCTGATTTAAGGACCAATGAATCAGGGGTTAGGGGAGTTAGGAATTTGTCATAACTCTCTTGAAATTTCATGGAACGTCTTCCAAAATGTCAATCACCACTTTCGCACGATGAGCAATGAATGGGGACAACTTTGAAATTTCTTCAAATTGTTCCTGTATGCATTGAAATTTGACATGGTTAGACTAGACACATGCCTTGACGATACGAGAGGGTTTCAATACTCAAGGATACCTGATGTCTCCACATAATCTTTGAGATCGTCCATGTTTTCATTAATGTTCAACATGCATCTGTCATCATCTGTCATTCACATCTACATAATGTTTTTCGAAACTCTCTTGAATTGTCATGGAATGTCTTCCAACATGCTAATCACCAATGTCATCCACCAATGTCACATGATGAGGAGTGAAAGGGGTTTAGCATCGTATGTGACTAAATAGTTAATTAGTTGAGGTGTTGGGGGTTAAGTGGATAGGGGCTTTGAGGATTATGGGATTTAGGGATTTGTGGTATAGGGATTAAGGGTTAATAATTAGGGGTTATGGTTTAAGTGATTAAGGGTCAAGAGATAAGGGATTTGGCGCTTATGGGTTAGGTATTTTAATGGTTAATGTATTAGGTATTATGGGATAGGGGATTAATGTTTAAGTTCTTAGGGCATAGGGATTTATGGATTAACAGATTAGGAATTAAGGTTTACATGTTTAAGGGTCGATGGCTTGGGGGTTAATGGATTTAGGAATTTTGTGTTAAGAGATTAGTGATTAACTAAGGTTGAGGGATTATGGATTAAGGCATTAAGGGTAAAAGTCTTAGGGTTTAGGTAGAAATTTGACATGGTTAGAAGAGACACACGCCTTGATGTTATGTGAGGGTTTCAAGATTCAAGGGTGCCTGACGTCCCCACATAATCTTTGACATCCACCATGTTTGCATGAACCTTCATTATGTGGCCTAATAATGTTAATCATTCATCATTCCCATCTATAGAATCTTGGTCAAAACTCTCTTGAAATGTCATGGAATTTCTTCCAACACACTCATCTGCAATGTCATCAACTAACCCAAAACAAATGCAATGGTATATGAAAATGGTATGTTATGGTATGCATTGGTATTGGCATTGGCATGCAATGGGACCCTAGAATAGTTGTTTTTTTACTCTAAGTGACTCCTCCTACCCAAAGTTTTTCTCATAGGATGAAGTTTCATGTATCCCTACTCAACACAAAAGCCTAATCCACAACTGTTCTACCTAATTATAATTATGAATAGGTAACATTAGCAACCTCTTATAGGTTTTCCATGAGTGGCTACAAGTGAGAAGTTCTTGTGATACCTACGATAGATAGAGAGACATTATTAGAGCCCTCCCTAGAGGTTCCCTAATTATTTTGAAAGGGGATTTCACCTTGGATGATAACTTTGTGGGGTTACTATAAATATCTCCCATATCTTCACTAGTTTTATTCATTCCCTCACCATCGGCCCAGGTTGAACTTTGGAAGGGATTTTTTTATCTCCTTACTAATTGGACCTTAGTATTTAATAATTTTCCTCTATCATTTGAAGGAATGTGTTCGCTCATTGTCTTTTCAAAGTTTTTCTGTAGTGGTTTGTTGATTGATGTCACACTTAGAAATCTAAATGTATTGTTTTGATTTTCAAATCTTTACAATCTTCAACTTAGTTTAGACCATTTAAAAGTGGTTTATCAGTCTTCTTATCATTCTAGGAAGAACCAAGGTATTCCTCCTTGATTCATTTTGGGGTTACCTCCAACAAGGTTGAGACTTGAAGTTCTTGATTCCTCATAAAGTGAACTAGTATAAGCAACAAATGCTTTGAATATCCCCATAGGAGGGGATGAAGACAATGTGAACCCTCTAGTTGGAAAAAAGAATAAGAAAAGGATTTTTTGTGGGGTATTGTTGACATCCCCCTAAGAAGATATGATTTTCCTCCTCCTCCTCCTCCTTAAGGAAATTTGATCCTCCAACTATAGAGAATATTGATAATTGTCCTCTGGCCAATTACAATCATTTACTCACTCATCTAGTGGATATTATTCTTGTCGAAGTGGGTGAGTTACCTCCCAAACACATTGTTTATTATTTTTTTCACAATCTTCCATAATTTGTACTAAATGATTTGAAACTTTCACCCCAAATTGATTACATTTTCTATCAATAGTCGATGCTAAATGTAGTGCTAATGGCTCCCAATTAGCAACCTCTTATAGGTTTTTCATGAGTGGCTACAAGTGAGAAGTTCTTGTGATACCTACGATAGATAGAGAAACATTATTAGAGCCCTCCCTAGAGGTTCCATAATTTTTTTGAAAGGGGATTTCACCTTGGATGATAACTTTGTGGGGTTACTATAAATATCTCCCATATCTTCACTAGTTTTATTCATTCCCTCACCATCGACCCAGGTTGAACTTTGGAAGGAATTTTTTTATCTCCTTACTAATTGGACCTTGGTATTTAATAATTTTCCTCTATCATTTGAAGGAATATGTTCGCTCATTGTCTTTTCAAAGTTTTTATGTAGTGGTTTGTTGATTGGTGTCACACTTAGAAATCCAAATGTGTTGTTTTGATTTTCAAATCTTTACAATCTTCAACTTAGTTTAGACCATTTGAAAGTGGCTTATCAGACTTCTTATCATTCTAGGAGGAACCAAGGTATTCCTCCTTGATTCATTTCAGGGTTACCTCCAACAAGGCATAGACTTGAAGTTCTTGATTCCTCATAAAGTGAACTAGTATAAGCACCAAATCCTTTGAATATCCCCATAGGAGGGGTTGAAGACAATGTGAACCCTCTAGTTGGAAAAAAGAAGAAGAAGAGGATTTTTTGTGGGGTATTGATGGCATCCCCCTAAGAAGAGATGATTTTCCTCCTCCTCCTCCTCCTTAAGGAAATTTTGATCCTCCAACTATAGAGAACATTGATAATTGTCCTATGGCCAATTTCAATCGTTTACTCACTCATCTAGTGGACATTATTCTTGTAGAAGTGGGTGAGTTACCTCCCAAACACATTGTTTATTCCTTTTTTCACAATCTTCCATAATTTGTGCTGAATGATATGAAACTTTCACCCCAAATTGATTACATTTTCTGTCAATAGTCGACGCCAAATCTAGTGGTAATGGCTCCCAATTTAGCGTCGACTATTCAAAAAAAAATAAAAAAATTGAAAGACCCCATGTAAAACGAAAAGAAAACCATTAACAATGTGCATTCAATAATTTTTGGGAAATATGTAATTTCCCTATTGAGATTTCAAAAATTAAAACACCCCATGCAAGGAAAAACAAACGATTAACAATGTGCATTCACGGATTTTCCTCCAACTATAGAGAAAATTGATAACTATCCTCTAGCCAATTTCAATCATTTAATCACTCATATAGTGGATCTTCTTCTTGTCAAAGTGGGTGATTTACCTCCCAAATACATTGTTTATTCCTTTTTTCACAATCTTCCATAATTTTTTATAAACGAGGCACAATTTGTGCCGCAAATTGATTACATTTTCTATCAATAGTCGACGCTAAATCCGGTGCTAATGGTGCCCAATTTAGTGCCCACTATTCAAACAAAATAAAACAAAATACCCCACACACAATAAAAGGAAAACCATTAACAATGTGCATTTAGAAATTTTTGGGAAATATGTAATGTCCCCATCGAGATTTCAAAAGTTAAAATATCCGCACAATGAAAAGAAAACCATTAACAATGTGCATTCATGAATTCTTGGTGGCTGAAGAGTTTCATGATTTCCAACTGAGTTTGGGTTGAGAGGAGGTCAAATTTTTTGTGTTGGATAACATACTCTCAGTTATGGACGTTTCTAGTGGGGGGAAATTTGGGGTGTGTTGGGAACATATCTTTCGTGGAGAGGTCGAGTTTATCCACCAGAAACCGTATTACACGTGAGGGGAGTACTGACTCTACAAAAATAATGGTATTCACCTCTAGTATGGTATGCTTCATTTCTGGCTAGTATATTAGAGTGGGAAAGCCGACTTGATAAAGGCTATCCCATCCAATCCCATTCCAATGACAAAGGATACAATGAACACAACAATAGAGAAAATGGTGAAGGTAACATACTAGAGACTTAATGCTCTGCATATCACCTCCACGACTACAAATTTTGTGGCTATGGCCAAGTTTGGGTGTTCTCCTTTAGTCTGGGTGCCTCTATCATTAGTTGGGTGCAATATCTTGTGGCTAGGGTTGTTTTTTCTTCCTGAAATCATGCGGGCTGAGTTTGGGTTTTCTCCTTCAGTTTGGCCGCCTCTATCATTAGCTGGGCACAATCTCTTATGGCTAGGGCTGAGTTTTCTTGATGAAATCATGCGGGCCAAGTTCAGGTTTTCTCCTTCAGTATGGGCACCTCTATCATTAGTTGGGCACAATCTCTTGTGGATAGGGATGATTTTTCTTGAGGAAATCATGTCATTTCTGAAAAAGGAAAGGCCCATTGTCCTAGCTTGCATTTTTGGTGGTTAGGAGGTGAGTTAACTCTTCATTGGGCCTCATATTTAGCATTGGGATTGACACTGCTGGTGCTAGATGTAATAGAGGAACAAGTTCAAAAGTGTCAAGAGGGGCGCATCATTCTATAGTAGCTATGGGGGGATTCTATAGGAGGCAAGAAAATCAATCTTCACTACGATTTGGGGTCACTACCATAGTAAATCACTTCGATAACCTTCAACAACACTCATATCAATTCCCCATTCTATAATGAGGTCAGAAATTTAATGAAATAAGATATTTATGTGTGCAACTAGTTGTGGTTCTAGCATTTAGTGTAATTATGTTATTACAGTCTATTTGTATCAATATTTCTTTTATATTTGACATCCAACATATTGTTGTGTACAAGAAACACATGGAAACTATGACTATAAACACCCAGAATTATTACATCAACATTTAAGTGTTAATTTGGGATAGATCTAGATCCATATGTGAATGGAAAAAGACTAACCTCAGTGAATAAATTTCAATAGTAATTAAACATGTTATTAGGGGAAACTAACATACTAGGTTAGTGTGGAGAATGCACACGATGTGTTTGAAAAAATGCACAAATGAGATGTGGTCTCATGGCTCACAACGATCACTGGAAATGCACCACGAGATCCATTAAATATTGTTTTACCAGACCAGTTGCATATTGAAAAAGATGAACATAATTCATATTTAGAAGGATTATCAAACCTGGATTTGCAAAGACAAGGGAAATTTAAACAAATAGACATTGAGGAACCAAACATGGATGGGCATGTTTTCGTTAAATGATTTCAAAAACAAAAGGATGAATATTCCAAATATAAAGTTGTAGGATGAATTAAAGGAAATTCTTGAAACAAGATGTGTCAAAGAAATTTTGTCTAGATGCACTTCCACCAACTTGCCTGCACCAAACAATTCTTCTAACATCTCTATCTTAATTAGAATTGTATCTTCATTAAGTGCAAGTGAAAATTAGAGGAATGTTGTTCCATCAAATGAATCCAAATATTTGAATGGAATTGGATGCACTGAGAAAGACGATACATATAATCAGTTGAGATCTTCTCCATCTGATGTTTCACTACCTCATTTCTTTCAAATTCAATTATTAGGAACCTTCTCATGCCTTGCCTTGAAATGTCTTCCTTTCCTTGACATGCCATTCCTTGCCTTGCCTTGACATGCCATGTGTTTCCTTGCCTTGGCATGCCATGCATTGCCTTACCTTGACATTCCAACCTTTCCTTCGCATGCCATGCATGCCTTGTCATACCTTGCCATACATTGCCTTACCTTGATATCTCATGCCTTTCCTTGGCATGACATTCCTTGTCTTTACTTTCCATGATTTTTCATGCGTTGTAGTGCATTTCAATGCCTTTCCTTATCGTTCCTATCCTTTCCATGCATTCCCTTTCCTTGCCTTGGCATGCCTTTCCTTGACATGCCATGCCATGCCTTGTATTTCCTTGCCATGATTTGTTTTGCCTTACCATGAATTTCCCTACCTGCCTTGCCTTCCCATGCATTCCATTTCCTTTCCTTTCCATTCCTTGCCTTGATATGTCATGCCTTGTCTTGACATTCCTTTCCTTTCCTTGCATGACTTTCCATGCATTTCCCTAACATGCCTTACCTTTCCTTGACATGCCTTGCCTTGACATGCCTTTCCTTGAAATGCCTTTCCTTGACTTGAAATGGCATGCCTTACCTTGACATGTCTTTCCTTATGACCACGGTGCCCACAATCGCTCGACACAGGGGTTGTGAAAGTCGACCCCCTGTGTTGGGTTTGCATTGTGTCTCACTAAGAAAAACCCTACTTCAAGAGATCCTCTAAAAAATAATTTTACAGGAAACAATATCACAAGAGAGGAGTCCCGTTAGCTAGAATCACATGCCAGGAGTCCAACGGAACGAATGGTTTGTCAATCAGAGGTATGCTTTGTTTGTTATTTCCTGTTGCAATTTTCCTCATGTAGCCATTCATGGACACAATGGAAATTTGGTCTGGGGTACAAAATTACAATCGGGTGACATAACTGAGTTTCATAAGATTCAGAAGTTCCATATGGCCAATGCCCAGGGAACCATGATGCCCACAATCACCGACATAGGGGTCTTGAAAGTTGACCCCCTGTGTCGGATTTGCATTGTTCCTTACTGAGAAAAACTATAGTTTCAAAGATCCTATAAGAAACACTTTTTTGGGTGAAAAAATCATAGGAGAGGGGTCCCCCTAGCTGGAATTCAGTGCCAGGAGTCCAATGGAACTGGTGGTTCACCGATCTGAGGCACGGTTTGCATGTTATGCCAAGTTGCAACTCGCCTCTTGAAGACATTCAGGGAGACAATGACAATTTGATCTGGTGGCACAAAATCACAACTGAGCAATGTAAATGAGTTATGTAAGCTTTGGGAGGTCCATATGGCCAATGCACACACAAGCACAGTGCCGACAATCACTTGACACAACGGTTGTGAAATCGACCCCCTATGTTGGATTTTCATTGTGACTCACTAAGCAAAATCGTAGTTCTGAATATCCTCTAAAAGGCACTTTTACATGCGACAAAATCATAGGAGAGGGGTCTCCCTATCTGGAATATTGTGCCTGGATTCCAAAGGAACTGATGGTTCATCGATACGAGACATGGTTTGCATGTTATGGTGTGCTGCAATTCGCCTCCTGAAGCCATTCAAGGATAAAATGACAATTTGGTCTGGGGGTACAAAATCAAAATCGAGCGACCAAATTGAGTTCTATAAGATCAAGAAGGTCCCTATGGCCATCTTCCATAAGACCCCAATGCCAAAAATCACCTGAAACAGGGGTCTTGAAAGTTGACCCCTATGCAAGATTTGCATCGTGCCTCACTAAGAAAAACTCTAGTTCTAGAGATACTCTAAGAAACACTTTTTCATGTGATGAAATCACAGGAGAGGGGTCCCCCTAGTTGGAATCTGGTGCCAGGATTCCAACAGAAATGACGGTTCATTGATTTGAGGAATAGTTTTCTTGTTAGGCTGAGTTGCAACTCGCCTCCTGAAGCCATTCAGGGAGACAATGACAATTAGGTCCAGTGGTACAAAATCACAATCGAGCGATGTAATTGAGTTTTGTAAGATCCATAAGGTTTGTATGAACAATTTCCATGTGACCATGGTTCCCGTAATCACCCGACATAGGGGTTGTAAAAATCGACCCCCTGTGTCGGATTTGCATTATGCCTCACTGAGAAAAACCCTAGTTTTGAATATCCTCTAACAAACACTTTTATGAGCGATGAAATCATAGGAGAGGGGTTTCTCTACTTGGAATCCCATGCTAAGAGCCCAACACAACTGACGGTTTGTCAATTTGAGGCATGGTTTGCGTGTTATGGCATGTTACAATTCACCTCTTGAAACCATTAAGGGACACAATGCCAATTTGGTCCAGGGGTAAAAATAACAATCAGGTGACGTAATTGAGTTTTGTAAGCTATGGAAGCTCCGTATGTCCAGCGCCCATGGGACCACGAGGACCATAATCGCCCAACACAGGGATCTTGAAAGTTGACCCCTGTGTCAGATTTGCATTGTGCCTCACTGAGAAAAACACTAGTTTTGAAGATCCTCTAATAAACACTTTTCCAGGCGATGGAATCATAGGAAAGCCGCCCCCCCCCCTAGCTAGAATATGATGCCAGTAGTCCAACAGAACTGACAGTTCATTGGTCAGAGGCACGATTTGCGTGTTATACCGAGTTGCAACTTGCCTCTTGAAGCCATTCAGAGAGACAATGACAATTTGGTCTGGTGGCACAAACGCACAATCAAGCGATGTAACTAATTTTCATAAGATCTTAAAGGTCCATATGGCCAATTCCCATATGACCACGGTGCCCAAAATCTCTCGACATAGGGGTTGTGAAAGTCGACCCACTGTGTCGGAATTGCATTGTGCCTCAGTGAGAAAAACCCTAGTTTCAGAGATCCTCTAAAAACCACTTTTACGGGTGATGGAATCATAGGAAAGGGGTCCCCCTAGCTGGAATCCAATTCCACGAATCCAACAGAATTGATCGTTCATTGATCTGAGGCATGGTTTGTGTGTTACAATTCACCTCCTGAAGCCATTTAGGGACACAATGACAATTTGGTCTAGGTTACAAAATCAAAATCAGGTGACGTAACCAAGTTTCGTAATCTTCAGAAGGTTTGTATGGCCAACACCCATGGGACTATGATTCCCATAATCCCCCCACACAAGGGTCTTGAAATTTGACCCCCTCTACTAGATTTTCATTGTGCCTCACTAAGAAAAACTCTAGTTCCAAATATCCTCTAAGAAACACTTGTTTGGTGACGAAATCAGATGAGAGGGGTCCCCCTATCTAGGATATGGTTCTAGGAGTCCAACGGAACTGACGTTTCATTGATATGAGGCACAGTTTGTGTGTTATGCCGAGTTGCAACTCGCCTCCTGAACCCATTCAGGGAGACAATGACAATTTGGTCAGGGGGCACAAAATCACAATTGAGTGATGTAACTGAGTTTCGTAAGATTCAGAAGGTCTCTATGGCCAACTCCCATGCGATCACAGTTCCCACAATCGTGTGACATAGGGTTTGTGAAAGTCGACCCCCTATGTCGGATTTGCATTGTGCCTCATTGAGAAAAACCCTAGTTCTAGAGATCCTCTAACAAAGACTTTTATGGGCGACAGAATCATAGGAGAGGGCCCCCCCTAGCTAGAATCCAATGCTAGGAGTCCAACAAAATTAACAATTCATCGATCTGAGGCATGGTTTTTGTGTTATGGTGTGCTGCAATTTGCCGCTTGAAGTCAGTCATAGACACAATGACAATTTGGTCTGGGGGTACAAAATCACAATCGGGAAACATAAATAAGTTTTGTAAGATATGAAAGGTCTATATGGCCAACACCCAGGGGACAATGATGCCCATAATTGCCCGAAACAAGGGTTTCTAAATTTGACCCCCTATGTCGGATTTGCATTGTGCCTCACTGAGAAACGCTCTAGTTCCGAAGATCTTCTAAGAAACACTTTTCAGGTGATGAAATCATAGGAGATGGGTCCCCCTAGCTGGAAGTCAATTCCAAGATTCCAAATGAATTGATGGTTCGTTGATCTGAGGCATGGTTTGCATGTTATGCCAAGTTACAACTCACTTCCTGAAGTTATTTAGGGAGACAATGAAAATTTGGTTTGGGGGCACAAAATGACAACCAGGTGACTCAACTGAGTTCTGTAAGCTCCATAAGGTCAATATGGACAAAGCCCTCATGACTGTAGAGACCATACGAATTTAACATCCCTTAATTACATAAATTGTAACAGTAATATCTACTTGATTTCAGAAAATTCAATAATTTCTTTTAATTGAGCACATACACATTTTAAATCGATCAATGAATAATAAAATTTTATAACAGAATAAAAACAAATACATAATTTTAAATACCTGGGTCTGATGCTAACCCTCCGTTTGTCCGCTTGTCTTGTTGACCTTTGCTGAACTGTGTAAACACTACCCAAACCTTGTTCCACCCTGCTAACGAGGACAACTTCCTAGCTCCAGGATATCATATGGATATCCTAGCCCCCATGACCAAAACCTCCAGCAAACAGGCGCCTGTAATGATCCAATCCGACTACCAAACTCAACTCTCCTCTGTGCAATCCCAGAGAGAACTCCCCGCCAAAATTTCCCGTAGAATGGTCATCCCTTTCATAAACCTCCTCCCCATCCATATCCTTCCTTCACTGCCTCCTACATTTACTTCCTTACCCACACATTTATTACCTTATCCCCTTATAATTAATATCTTATCCCTTTTAATTAATAAATTATCCCTTTTCGTGTACGTAACCTTTTTTATTTAAACAATATAACTTACTATCCCTTTTAAATTTAATACCCATGTTATTGAATATAATAGGTAGTTAATTAATTAATCAAAATTATAACCTTTAATTAATTAATAAATACTTAATTAATATCATTAGACCAATCTTTGTTTAGTTATTAACATGTTAGGAAAAATTAATTACCTAATAAAAATCTTTGTTTAAGCTATTAACATGTTAGGGAAAATTAATTACCTAATAAATCTTTACTTAATAATCCCTAAGTATATATTCTCATCAATGCTACATACACTCCACCCTTCGTGAAACTTCGTCCCAAAGTTAATGTGTCTTATGGTACAAAGGAAAGAAACCTAGTTCACACATTCATAACAACTAACCTACACTATCAATAAGAACCCAATGCATACTAGTGTATATGTACAATAAATGTATGTGGAGCTAGTACACATGTCTCGTGCATGTTCTAATAATCAAAACTATCATCCTTAGTAATTTATGTATGCATCCAATCCAAGAAAGGGTCTTTATAAAGACAAACTTACCAATTGTTTGATAAATTTCACTGTACCATCCATTTCAACAATTTTATTTAGACAACTGTATTTAGTTATTAAATTATGAATATTCATATATACACATTTCTTTTCTTTTAAATCTACATTAGATTCAACCATAATACAAATCTCCATACTCTCAACTATTTCTACTTATCCTTTCTCCCTAACCCATTCCCATCTCCATTCCTATCCTTCCTCCGTTGGACTATCTTGGAGCGCCAACTATATTGACCTAAATCCAAATAGAACCCATAAGCGAAGTGTCATACATCTCAATTTCAAGCTTCCCCAATGCATCTCTAGGTCATCACACATCTTGGGAGTCGTGGAAATGTAACATCATTCCTCCCATGACTTTAGGGTTTCCTGAGGATAATATTGTGGGGAAATGCCTCCACCCCTCCTAATATGAATAGGGTCCACACCCTACAATGGAATATACACGTTGGAAATGCCCATCCTCCCAATGTGACTAGAATTCTACAATGGAATACACAAAGGCACCATGTTGCTGGAGATTTTTTCATCATTTATTCGGTTCTGGGTAGTGTCATCACCTGAAATTCTGCATTGGTTCACATATCATATAAATGCATCTAAACCAATATAAGTTTCTAAATACAATATTCATACCAGAATTTTTTTTGGCTAGTGGTCATGATATCCACTTTCATCATCTTTATCCTTTGGCTATTTCATAGCCCATAACCTGTAGATTAGTCTATAACACAAATCATACATTTCTATGCATTATCATCATGTAATTGCATACTATCATCATTTCAATTTGGTATCCCCTGCATCGTATAAATTAACATCAAAGTTTTCTAGTTAGAATAGATCTCAATATCCCATAATTCAATTTCAACACTCCATCTATCATTTACCCAAAATAGATTGCATAATATCCAACATCATCCCATTAGCATTTAAACATTCATTAAATTCACATTCTCACAATATGTCTATCATATACATCATCATCAATAACATTTAAAACATTCATAAATTTTACATTCACATAATAGATCGCATTGCATACATCATCATCAATAACATTTAATCATTCATAAAGTTCATACATTTGAAGTTTAGGTGTACCAATTTAATAGTTTCATTGTGAATGAAAATAAAGTATATATGCCCTCAGGTAATCCTAGCTATCTAAGTCAAAAGGTGGTGTTACATATTCCCACCTTCGAGAAAACATGTTCTCTAGGTGGTCAAATAGTGAGGGATAGTCTTGTCGTAATCTCTTAGCATCTTCCCAAGTATAAACTCTGAACTATACTTGTCCCACTTGAACTTAACTTGGTCTACTAGATAGTTCCTAAGATGTCGGACTCTACAGTCCAATAAGCGTAACGGTTCTACCGCGGAGGGTTCACATGTCCGATACCTGCAATTATTTTCAACTTAGTTTATGTGATTCATGAGCAAAATAATGACGTGAAATGATACATGAAATACATTATGAGTTTTATGCAAGTGGGTAAGGACATCGAGATGATAGGCAACGGTCCAATTTTCTCTTGGACCCCGAATGGTCCTATAAATCGAGGTGACAACTTTGTCCCCCAACCATATGGTACTCTTATTAGGGCCTATACGAATGAAAACATGGTCTCATCATAACTTTTGTCGGTTTTGTGTGCATCCGCATAGATTTTCGGCCTATCCTGTGCTTCCTTTAGTCTCTAACCGCATCGATCTTGAATCAATTATGGCCCAATTGTTACTTGGTCTTCTAGTCTATCCCAACTCAATGGCTCGCATGGCCCCGCCATACAAATTCCTCATAGGGTGGCATTCATGGAGCTATGATAACTCCAAGTATTGTAGGTGAAATCTACCAAAGGTACTTCTCCCACTACATTTGATTATCCATTGCATACATCCTAAGCATGTTTCCATGACTTGATTTACTCTTTAGTTTACCCATCTATTTCAGGATGATAGTTGTGCTTAAGTTCAACCGAGTCCTCAACGCTGACTGCAAACATGTCCAAAAACTCCAGTTTAAATATGGAGTTCCATTCGAAATGAGGTTATCCTGTGCAAACGGATGACCTCGATTATAAACACGTGTGCCACATCAAGGACATCATAAGTGTCTCTAACCGGGAATAAAATGAGCACCTTGGTTAACTTTATCCACTATCATAAGAATGGCATTGTGTCTATGTGGATGAGCGACAACCCCACAACAAAATCCATAGAGATGACTTCACCATCATGTGGTTGTAGAGGCTCCGCCGGTGATGGTGAATGGGTTCACTTATTGAAACTATATTCATTTACATGAAATGGACTACATCGTGTTTCATGCTTACCCAGAAGAAGAGCTTCCTCATTTTTGCGTACATTTTCTTCACACCTAATGTGCACAATAAAGTGCTCTATGGGCTTCCTTCAACATGATGCTTCGGGACACTCTTCGATGTACATCCTTCCTCGATATCTTAACAACCGCCTATTTCCGCCATCTATATCCTTCATACTTTGGGTCTAACTGCCTCGGCCTGAGGTTTCAGCGTAACCTTTAAATACCAACTGCCTCCGAGTTGTGTCAACAATTGTTCCCTCAGATTGACCTTTTAAGGTTACCAAGGAGAAGATATTTGGTCTCCTACTCAAGGCATCTCAGCGAATTTACACATTTTCTTCTGATGTATGAAATACCATAATCCTAATCACTCATAAACTCACTCCATTGCTTCTTCCTGACATTGAGATGATTTTGAGTGAAGAGACAGCGAACTTTGATGGTTCTGCTTTTGAGATCAAAGTTTCGGCTTCCACAAGATATGTCTTCCAAATTTAGCTAGCATTACAACACCAAACTCAAATCATGAGTCATGTGAGTAACTCTTTCTCAGAGCTTTTAATTTCCTTGACGATAGGCTATCACTCTCCATCTCCGCAGACCGTGGAAGTCCTTTTCCATATCCCACACCTATGAATTCGCACTAGTTAGTAACCTCTTAAGCTCAATGAATACACTATCACACTCTTCCGTCCATTCATACCCCACTTCAGTTGCAAGTAGGATGGGCTTCTATTTTGAGAATCCTTCCACAAATCTCCCAGACAACTCGCTAGCCCTGAAGCTTCACCATGGCATTTTTCACACTGGCCACCTATAATGGCCTTTACCTTTCTAGGTCCACAGAGATTTCTTCATCGGAAATGATATGACCTAAATAGTGGATCTCTTCGATAGAAGGAACACTGACAGCCTTCCCATGGAATTTTTCTCTTCTAAGGTAGGACAATTATTCGCTAGTGTTCCTCATGTTCTCTTTCATTCATGGAATAGATGAGGATGTCATCCAAAAGACTTGTACAAAACGGTCAAAGTACTTCCAGAATACACCGTTTATGAGGCTCATGAATATTGTTAGCACATTGGTCAATCCAAAAGGTTCTACAACAAACTTGTAATGTCCTAACCGAGTTCGTGCAGTAGTTTTCTGGATATCACCTTCCTAATCCTTAATTGATGATATCCTCGGACGTTAAATCAATCTTTGAGAATATCACTTCTTCATATGATCAAGAGGTCATCTATTTGAGACATTGGGTACCTATTTTTCAATACAGCATGGTTCAAGTCCTCAGAGTCTATACACATTCGTGCGGATCCATCCTTCTTCTTTACAAAAAATTACCTGCGGCACTTTACAGTGAGACACTGGCCTTTATTAGCCTCTAAGTCCAAGAATCCTTTCAACCACATTTGCAATTCACAAAGTTCCGGCACCGTCATACGATACAGAGTCTTGAGACGGGTTTTTCACCGTAAGCCTATCTCAATAGTAAAATCAAGCTCCTCTTCGTGAGGTAACCCCTGTAACTCGCTCCTAAATAAAATCTTTAAATTCTTACAATACCGGGCACTAATCCAATGAGGGTCCCTTCTTCGCTCATCGCTTCCACTACATAAAGTCGACACCTTGCCTCAAGCATCTTTAACAGTCTCATAGTTGATATAAAGTGTAACGACACTCTTTCGTGCACCTTGGATCTCTATTCGTCTTCCTTCATCATCGACAAATCACCCTCTATTAAACAATCTACCATAGCTCGGTGAGTTGCTAACCAATCCATTCACCATAGGGTCATATGCCTCGAGTGGTGATAGATACTTTCAACCTGGTAGTGCACATTCCCATGTCTACTATACAATTATAAACACTAGGTCCCAATCGCTTGTTTCCTGGCTTTACTTCAATTTGTTTAAAGTCAGGTCGCCAACCCACTTCCTTTTTAATGGTACCAGAATGAAACTATCTCGTCGCTACTAATCAAACAAAATTCCCATATTTAAGTATGATTTAGTGTACCTGATGACTCACCACCGTGGATTGATGTTCGCCTTTGGAGATTATTAACCGCTATGTGAATCTAGTTCCAAGTAATTTGCTCTCCCCATTGGTACCTTTCCTCTTCTTCAAGGTATGAACCCCATTGTAACTGGTAGTTACACTGGTAATGGGGTCCTTCAGACCTCCAACAAAATACCTGTGATTGAACCCTGCAGAATCATATGTGACTGTCTCTGAAATGAGTTCCTTCCCTAGAACCTTTTCCCCTACTCGTTGTTCCCTAAGATGGTCATGGATCTGTCTACGCCATGGCGTATGAATGAGATGATGCACTCGCTACCATTGAAATCCCTGCAGCCATCAGCACTTGGTGCAACTTTTGTTAACCATATGGTGGCCTTGAGCCCTCCCCTAGGAAATACCCCCTGCCTTTCCTACCTAATCCCGGGGCGGAAATGTCGGCCCGAAATTCCTGCTAAGTTCATGTGTTCTTCCGCGATACCATTTTCCACCACTTATGCTATCAAGACAGCTTCAATATCCGTATCATAGCTCTTATCTTAGGGTTCAATCCATAAACAGCAGTTTTGCCTATCATTGGTCATTGTCCATATGAAACATATTTGACCAGTTCCATAATTCGATCGTCATATTCTTTCATACTGTCTCGTATCTGGCATGAAATGCTCCCTACCGTTGTTCCTTCGTATGCCGGTAGATATTTATCTCGGGAACCTCTCCTCAAAAGTCTCTACATACCATGTCTAGGTAAGGTGCGCTGTCTCTTCCAAGCGTCTCCACTAGTTCAAGCAAGTAACTGCCTTCTTAACTCAAAAATTGTGATCTTTGCCTTTGAGTTGGACGATAGTCTCTTAAGGCAAAACACATTGTCATACCTTCCAACCACTCAAGACATTCACCGGCGCTGAATTTCGCAAACTGAAGTTTGATCTTCACTTCACGGAGGTCCTCAGTGGAGGTCCTCCCCAACCTCGACGCCTGGATTAATTGCTCTGCATCTGGGTTCCATCTCGGCCCCCGCCATTAAGTCACCTTCAAGCATACGGCTTCCAATGAGTGCAGAGGATGGGCTTAGTTCGGGCGATTAGGTGGTATACTGGTGGTTATGTGCCGGCGACGATGTCTCCCCTCAGCTGTCACCGAGTCCCATCTCTCATTCTCAGATGCTTTGACCCGCATCAACAAAAGTTGTCAGGGGGAGTTCCAAGATGTTTCAAATTGGTGTTACTCAAACCAGGCAAGTTAGGTATGTTTCTTTGTTTGTCTCAGAACAAACATACTCCTTTAGGGATTGGCTAGGTTAGGGTTAAGCTTCTTGATTTCTTCTTCCCCCATGAAAAACTATTGTTCCCTTTGCCCTCAGAAGCTACTAGCCTCATACCATACTCGCCACTTCATATGCTTACTCTTTTAGTGCATATGTCGCCTCCTTCTGGCTGGTATTGTCTAAGTCCTTTTAACTTTCGCTTATAACTAAATATCCTCCGATGTTTGACTCGAGAGCTTTTCCTCGACGCGTAGTGTTGGCGTTGTCGACAAGCGTACTGAGATTTTAGTGTTTGACCTTCGATTGTGAAATGAGTGAGGGACTTGGCTCGACCATACATGTGTATCGGGTCTCATGCTTGGATAATCATAGATTGTTCTTCAGGCTAGTACTTTGCTACCATTGATAATTAAATTATTTATATGTGAATTTATTTGTGTGCGATATGTGGTGCTGAAAGGCCGTTTTTCTTTATATTGGTAGTCTCAGTCTCGTCCATGGACTCTAAAATGGCACTTAACCCCACATAAATTATTTAAATTAAACCTTATAATTATATATTTTATTATTTACTTTTAGTTTAATTGTTTAGTTTAATTACCCCTTTTAAATTAAACTTTAAGAATTAAAAAAGAAAAAATTAAATAAAACTTTGTCTCCCTTTTTCTCTAAATTAAACTTTAAGAAATTAAAAAATTTTAAAAATAAAAAAAAAAAAAAAAAAAAAAAAAAAAAATTTTAAGAATAAAAAAAAAAAAAAAAAAAAAAAGATTATTTGCCCTGCTATTTTTTTTTTTAAATAAAAATAAATTTTAAAAAAAAAAAAAAAAAAAAAAAAAAAAAAAAAAAAAAAAAAAAAAAAGTAAAAAAATAATAAATAAAAAAAGTAATAACAAAAAATAAAAATAAAACTATTACATTGAACTAATTTAATATCTCTAATAACCTTTGCATGCATATTAATTTAATAAATTAATTTTATTAGGGAATGTATAAGGGCATATGGTTTCATTATATTGGGGCAGCATTGTGGGTCCTCGTGATGAGGCCCACGTACCCTCCCCTGTGTGCTCATCCCTCGAGACTCCTCTTCGTGGGTTCCTGTGTGCTACTGTGTCGTCCTCCTGGTCATGGTTTTGTGTTCTCAAAGGTGGCGCTATCGGCATTGTGTGACTATAATGTTATTTTTCCACTATTGCCCGAAAGTTTTTTTTTTTCCTTTGCAGCAAACTACTTTGTATGAGCCTGGTGTATTTATATTCACCTGGACTGAAACTGGTATGTCGTCTAGATTATTGTAGTGCACAACAAATCATTTTCCTTTCTTATTTGTTGTATCTCATCATCGTAGTGTGGACATGGCACTAGACTTGGAAGCATATAATCTCCTTATATACGAGCGTAATACATAGTGTCTCTAGCATTAAACATCGTATAAATTATTAGAATTGTTGTGGAGGAAGATCGAGATGGACGAAAGTGGAGCTGGGAAGCAGCAGAAGAAAAAGCCAAAGCTCTTTGAAGGCTTTATGGATGCACCGCTAATTTCAAAGAGTAATGGTAGTGGTGGAGTTTCGTAATCTATGTCTAAGCATGGTCCCTCTTGATGCTCCGGCTAACTTAATCTTGGAACAATCTTTATTCTTACATAATGAATTTGACGGTAGAGCTTTTAAGGTTTATTAGTATTAATTCACCATGCGATCCTTGCCAAGCATATAAATCAAGCGTATTTATTATTTCTTGAATTATATTCTCGTGTCATTAAGTAGTTTAGGGTTTCAGTTTCTTTTATGTTAATCTATGTCATGCTACCTCGAGGAAGTGTGAATGAGTAGATTGGGCTAGGCTTATTGGAGAACTCTGAAATGGTTTTCCCTACCCTCAAAGTGTATATATAGTTTATACGTCTCTTATATGAGAAATCTCCATCCCTCGCTTTGTATCATTTTCTTATTCTTTTGTTGTACTTTCCATTTCTCGTTTCTCGTAACATACTCATTCTCTCCTTGTGGGTTTATTCTTGCCACTATTTAGCATGATTAAATGGGCTTAGTTATATGTATACTGGAAGCAAAGAGTTGTTTGGAAAATTCTTTAAAGCAAAGAAAGAAACACCATGAACAAGCATTCATACCCAGTTAACATAGTAATTTTTGTGAAAAAAAAAATTCTAGTGTCTATTCCTAAAAAGTGATAGTCTTAGAGCTCAAAATAGGTTGTTACCCACTTTCCACCTACGGCTTTCAAGTTTCTACATCAGAGTCTTTGAATCCTCTATTTCGCTTGCCGTTGTCTCACAATTTTGGGTTTATACTGGCAAATGTTGTGAATACTTTGTTCTGTCTTTCCTGGCCCCTTTTCTTTTCTTCCTGTGCTTCTCCCTTGGCCAAGAAAGTTGTTGGCCAATTGCCTATTCATTGGTTGTTTGGTGGTTAGGCTCACATGGTGCCAATGTAGCATTTCCCATTTTCTTTCCTGGTCCTTTTATGGATTAGACCTCCCAATTTTGAAGGCTTTTGGTCCCATAAAAATTCAATTAAGTTGGTGGGCTGTAGTTGCATTCCATTCTAAAACTGCTATTTGGAAACACTACCTCTGGCACTTGACTACCTTGTGGTTTCATAACTATCATTACAAGTTTCTTACTTGCATTGACTAATCTCTTGGCTTGGTTAGACGAAACTAGAGTTTTTTTTTTTTTTTTACCTTAATAGGCATTGACTAGAAATGTCTTTCCATATTTAATCTGTCTATATTTATGCAGTATTCTAAGGTCTAGGGCATCATGATCCAAATAAGGGTTGCCAAGCACTACGTCACAGATATCTCATGGGTCTACATCATATTCGATTTCATCATTGACGACATCGAGATGGTAAATCTGAACTTACAATTGCCTTGTGACTTGCAGTTTGTTTTCTCTGTGGAACTATCCCAATGGATAGGGTTTTGTATGCTTATGAGTTTTCAATCCCAATTTCCACAGCAATGCCTTCAAGATCAGATTCTTTTTAGATTGTTTTACTTTGGTAAATTTGTTTTTACATTTTCAATATGTATTTCATTTATTTTTATTTTGTGTTAAAATTTTTGTGTTTGGTTTGCAGGTTAGGCAGAGCTAGAGTTGGAGCAGGGAACTTGGACCATAGGCCCAGATTTCAAACTAAGACACTCTGATACCATGTGTAGAGACCATATGAATTTAACATCCCTTAATTACATAAATTGTAACAGTAATATCTACTTGATTTAAGAAAATTCAATAATTCCTTTCAATTGAGCACATACGCATTTTAAATCGATCAATGAATAATAAATTTTTATAACAGAATAAAAACAAATACATAATTTTAAATACTTGGGTCTCATGCTAACCCTCTGTTTGTCCGCTTGTCCTCTTGACCTTTGTTGAACTGTGTAAACACTGCCCAAACCTTGTTCCACCCTACCAACTAGGACAACTTCCTAGCTTTAGGATATCATATGGATATCCTGGCCCCCGTGCCCAAAACCTCCAGCAAACCGGTGCCTGTATTGATCCAATCCGACTACCAAACTCAACTCTCCTCTGTGCAATCCCAGAGAGAACTCCCCCCCAAAATTTCCCCTAGAATGGTCATCCCCTTTGTAAACCTCCTCCCCCTCCATATCCTTCCTTCACCGCCTCCTGCATTTACTTCCTTACCCACACATTTATTACCTTATCCCCTTATAATTAATATCTTATCCCTTTTAATTAATATCTTATCCATTTCCATGTACATAACCTTTTTAATTTAAACAATATAACTTATTATCCCTTTTAAATTTAATACCCATGTTATTGAATATAATAGGTAGTTAATTAATTAATTAATCAATCAAAATTATAACCTTTAATTAATTAATAAATACTTAATTAATATAGTTAGACCAATCTTTGTTTAGTTATTAACATGTTAGGAAAAATTAATTACCTAATAAATATTTTACTTAATAATCCCTAAGTATATATTCTACTAGGGTTGTTACAGCTACGAAGGTGCTCACAATTTCTCGACATAGGGGTTTTGAAAGTTGACCCAGATTTATGGGAGTTCTCTCTGTCTCCTTGAATGATTCACCTACATGTTGTGTTAGTTAGAGTTGGTTGTGATATTACATATTCTTTTGTTTCTACACTTGAGTTTGTTAGCACACTTTTTGGAGGGCACACTCTTCTCATGAAGATATTTTGTTCCACATGTGTGACTACTTGAGGTGGTTAACATACATTTTGGAGAGCACGCACTTTTTTGAGGAGCTGTTTGTACTCACCCACATTATTTTATTGATTTTTTACTCTCACAAGCGTGTAGGATGCCATCTCTATCCATGAAATTTGTAATGACAAAGGATTCTCGGAGAAAACTTGAAAATAGGACACATGGGTTTTATGAGGAGTTCAAACTTATTTAACCTACCATATTTGATTTTTCTCTAGCATCAAATTTTGAGAGCCTTAATTCCACTTTACAAATATGGGCATGAAATTTTGTAAGTGTTGGAAAAGACTAAAAAGGCCTAAAGTGTCATTTTGGCGAGTTTGCTTCTCTCATCTAGATGTGATGTCAAATTCATGGATTGCATAAGGTAATTCTTTATAGGAATGACAAAAAGTTTCCACCTTTCTTTCTTCATTTGGAATTAATATAAAACGCTCTACAAGAATTTTAAAAGGCTTCCTTAGCCCATATGCATGCTCTATTTTAGAACATATTTGAATTGCATAGAATATAGTGGTATTTTTAGTACACAGAAAGAATGTTGAGAATGAGAAGTGATATGTCATTAGTAAATTCATAAAACCCTTTGTAGGGCTAGTGTGCATGACAATTTTGGATGCACAATAGCCAATAGGGCTGGTGTGCATGCCAATTTGGGATGCACACTAGCCCTATGGCTTATGTGCATGCCAAATTAGCATGCACAATAGCCAATATAGCTAGTGTGCATGCCAATTTGGCATGCACAACAACCTCAACCCTATGGATTTTATGCATGCAAATTAGCATGCGCACTAACCAATAGGCCTCGTGTGCATGCCATATTGGCATGCACAACATCCCTATGGCTTCTATGCATACCAAATTAGCATGCATAGCAACCAATAGGGTTGGTGTGCATGTCATCTTGGCATGCACATCAGCTCAATGGATGGTGTGCATGCCAAATTTTTGGGTGGAGATACCATCCTACAAACATGTCAATTACTTTGATTTACCAAATTCAATCCACATGTTTTTTCATTTTGAACTGGCAAAGCTCAGGGTTCAAGCATTACTCTGAGATAATTAGCCACACGTGTTCTAATTGTGGGTTGGGAAGTTTTCACTCACAAGTAGTATGTTCTCTCTTTACATTTTATGTTGCACACAAAACATCGAATTTGTCATACAAGAATAGCCTAACCTTTAATCACCGATAAAACTCCAATTCATACATAGATTCACAACTTAGACAATTCTTTAGAGCCTTGGAGTTCATGACTTGGCTATATTTTTCTTTAAATGCTAGCCATTCCTTTATTTTTGTCTCTTTATTGCTAGCTACGTGTATGAAATATTTTATGTTCTCATACCATTTCTGGGTCATTGAGGGCTTTCACACAGCATGTAAAATAAACCAAAAACAATTTAGAGGTTTGACACATCCCCTGTATGTTAATGCTTTTAGTCCTTTATCCTTGTAGCTACCCATGTTTCTCACATAGACAGCTACCCATGTTTCTCACATAGACCCTATTGTCTATGGTTAAACGAGCACACCTATTTTTCTAACACTTGGGATGTTGCCAATCCAAATTTCGTACTAATCCCCTATCCCCCATAACAAAGGGGATTCATAGGTAGGTGCCTCTTTAAATGTTGTGTGACTTAACAACAATAATTCAAATGGCATGGCATTGCAAAAGGTAATAGCATATACTTACAACTTTGATGGTCAAGGGCTGACATTCACTGCATTTCGAGAGTTAGATCCTTGTGCGACCTTCACATCATACCTTCGTTTTCCATTGAACACTATTCCTAAATGAAAGACAATGTGTATGTACAACTTAGGAAGCAAGATGAAGCTTTCCTCAACTAGAAACCTTCCCCCATATCTCTTTTGATCCACATGATCAATGCCTACATTTCGCTTCTTTGGAATGTCATTTTAATATTTATATCTGTTTTTATCTCTTTTGTTTACTCCTATACTTCAATGCATTTACTTTTCCCTTCTAAACATAGTGTTTCTCTAGTGTTGCCTCCCTTTATATTCCAACTTCTTTAACATGTTTTTGTAGCTCTCTAGTGCTAGCTTAATGCATAGAGGCAAAGAAGTTAAATACACATAGACCAAAGGAACCCATTTACGCAGCCCTTTAACACAGACATGTCTCTATCAACAACGTATAACTCCAAGTAAGGCCTCATCACATCGACTTCCTTCAACATGGAAAACCAATAAAACACAAAATGAACCATTTAAATAAATAAAAAGAAAGCTATCCTACAGTTCCATATATGAAACTTGTATACATCAACTAATCCAAATGAGGCTTACCATATCTGTGAAGTTGAAAGCACGACTAGTAGTTAAACGGGTTACGAGGGTCCTCTGCAAAATGGGAAATCAACTTAAAAATTTATAGTGCAATACATCATAATTGGTTTGGTTGACACAAATACAATCTGTGTCTGTGGGAGGAGAAAAGTTGCGAGCCCACCCTGAGCACTATTTAGTCGGCATTCTATCCAGAGTAATCTGCAGCCGCGTACTCTTGCACGCTTCCGTCATCCAAACCGACCCGGAAAGAATTTGTGGACTTTTTAATTGTTAGTATCTGTCGGTATCAACAACTTCTCAGTAACTCTTTAGCTGTATGGCATTCATCCTCCATAAGTCTTTAGAGTTTTAATCATATCACATTGAATTTGTTCACCATTTGGTTGAAGATGCCAATTTGCAAGGCGAGACGTTTGAATCAATCACCCGCCTTTGGACCTAGACTATACCGTACAGTGAATTGAAGTATTATATATATAGATGGGGTATATTTACCATTTCCACATATTAATGTCACGTTGAGTTGCAAGGCAATGGAGCCTGCGTGTAATTGTTAGATCATGAAGGCCTCGCCGGAGTCTTAACCAGAAGAGAGAGAGCACGGCCTCGAATCTTAAACCTGCGATGATCCATGTCACATATTTGGACTGGAGAAGAGGAGGTGCTCTCTCTCTTCACGTTTAGACGCTTCCGGCGATTGCTTAGTCCGCTTCGTCCTAATTTCTCTGTCTGGTAAGCTTCTATCAGTTTACATTGTATTATGCCTTTGTCATATTTAGCAATTTTGTGTTCACTAACTCGTTAGGGTTTCCGGAAGTTGGAGCACACATGCTGAGCGAGGCCGAGGAAATCTGCTTTTTGAATTGGTATACGTCTCGCTGTGTTTATGTTGAATAATTGCTACAAGTGTGGGATCTTCGTATGCATGCCATTTCAATGAACGAAATTATTGACAAGTGCAAGTTATCTGTGTTAAAATTCCATTTTCACGCTTGATGATTATAATAAAGCTCACTCATCAGTAAAATATGGCGTTTCTAACTTTCTTCTTCTGCTTTCTTTTTTTAAAGTGTGACAGTCGAGAGAATGAAGACCCGTTAATGCTGATCCGTTAACGCAGGTGGGATCGAGGGGATATCACAGCAGATTTCACAACTTCTTAATTGATAGATTGTACACAATTTAAATGCACTACTTTGTTCAGAGAAAGTATATTAAAATTGTAAATGTAAATTGTGTAATTATTAATTGTATATATATATTTTCTTAAAAAGGAGGCTATGAAAGTGACAGTTTGCCTGAGTAACATCTATTTTTGTTGAACTTGTCGAATTTGGCAAAGATTTAATTTTGAGAATATAAATATATGTTTCGGTAACAGTACAACCATTGCTATATAAGGTATTCGAGAGAGTACAAACTGTTCACTGAAAGCATAAAGTCCACGGACATGAGAGAGCAACTAAAATGGGCTTTTAAAAGGGTGTTTGGGCATATGACTGGAAACACAATATGATTTAATCTAAATGTTTTAGATTTTGGAGTTTTTAATTAGGATTTGGTTAAATAGATTTTAAATAGAGTTTGGTGAAATTTATTTCTTTTGAACGTGTAAATGGATTTGAAGTCTTGAAAAATTTTAATACAATTTTATTACTTTAATATGTAGTTTTAATAATTTCTGGTTGAATTAGGGGAAAATAGATTGGAAAATATATTAGGAAAAATGCTAAAAAGTAGAAATCTTAGACAATACTTGCTTGCCCTGTCCATGAGGGTTTGACAACTTTTGTGCCCCAATAAGTTTATGATGAATTATTTTTTAAATTTAAAAACTAATTTCATAAATCATTAGCAAATTAAAAACTAAATCCACACAAATTGTTATACCACTATAAAATCTATGTCTATATCTAAATTTATATTTGAGAAACATTTGAATAATCCAAATTATAAAAAATTGTAAACATAAAACTTGTCCTTGTATTCTAAATCTAATTTATATTTGAAAGACCTTTAAGTAATCCAAATTATAAAAAATTGTAAACATAAAACTTTTCCTTGTATTCTAAGTATCATTGGACATTTTGAATTATTAAAATACTTGGACTCTTATATGGTTTTCAAATGGCTTAGATCTAGTGATGTTTTTTAAACACCTTAAACTATCTCATAAACATCAAATAGCGCAAGGCATTATTAAATGTATTCCATTTTAGAGACTTAATGGAAGTTATATGGTGAATGGTCATTTTATGGACAAGTCATTTTTTACTTTTATTGAAAGAAGAGGACTATAAACAACATTATGTATTCATTTGTGACTTAATGGAAGTTATATGCTGAATAGTCATTTTATGGATAACCCCTTTCTCACTTTTAATGAAAAAAGATTGCTATAAACAACATTATGTATCCATTCCAAATTTTTTTATGAAGTTTTCAATAGACTCAACTTTTTGTGATATGAAGTTTTGAATGGAATGGACTTCCTGTGATATGAAATGGGTTATGATATAAATTGTCCTCAATCTTGGTATTTTCTAGGAGGAAAAATGGGAAGAATTTGGGTGTATAGCCTTCCTTTTCGGGGTTGGACTCAGTTTGGTTGTTTGGGATCATGAAACTACTAGAGTCAATTTGAGGTATCAAATGACACTTTTTGGAGTGAAAAATTTGCAATACTAACCCCCCTTGATGCTATTCTACAAACTACAAGTTTTCCAACAAGGCAAAAAATACCTCAATAAGAGTTCTTGTTTGGAATTTATGTACCTCTTGCAAATTGACTTACCTTATTGATCACCATGGTATCAAATGGATGCCATGTCAGGCCCCATTACCCACGAATGTGGGGCTATTCATGTGTGGGATTTCAAGAAGATTATAGAGTGTCCAAAATCCTAACACTAATTGAGGTTTGAGGCATGAAAACATCGTAACCCTAGATGACTATTGAGGCTTTGTTAAATACTAGACTGCTAGGAAAGGAAGGGGTTCCATTCTTTTAGTGTTGTTATTGTTCCATAGTCGACAAAGAATCTAGGAGTGACATACTAGCAAATAATAAAGGAGGTAAAATATTATGTAGAAAACATTCAATCCATAATATCCATGGAAACTTCATAGTGGGTGCTCCTTTCTTTGTACTTGCATTTCATAGCTAAGAAAAAGAGAGTAGAGTATAGGTCTCACCTTATAGTAGGGTTTTATCCCATACTTGGATTCTTAGGTCACATCTTGTGCTCATTTGTGTGAATAATGTGTTCATTTCTTCTTTTCTTTCATTTTGATTTCAATTAATCCATAATTTCTAGCACTATGCTAGTAATAAAAAATACAATATATAAGGTAATAACATTCATAACAAAATATTTCACAATATCATAAGATATATTGTCATGAATTGTTCCTCTAGAATATCCATGGCATTTTATAGATCATATTGGTATTAGATCTTTTTTTTTTATGGCAAGTTGCAAGATCCAAAAACTAGCCTAAGAAGGAAGCCTCAAAACCCCAGACATAGAAGATGATTCCAGGGTAAATTCATGAAGGTGGGTAACACTT
This sequence comes from Picea sitchensis, assembly GCA_010110895.2. Classification (NCBI taxonomy): domain Eukaryota; kingdom Viridiplantae; phylum Streptophyta; class Pinopsida; order Pinales; family Pinaceae; genus Picea; species Picea sitchensis. The sequence continues at coordinate 298,156 of SNQJ01S0003945.1, read as the reverse complement.
TCGTGAGAATCGGGTCTCCAAAATTATGAAAGATTTTTTTTCGAACGAACTGATATTTTTTTTGGTTGAAAGTTCTATTTTTTCAGTCGAAACATGTTTCGGCTGAACCTTTGAACGTTAAATAAAATGGTACCGCGACGATGCCCTTGCTTTTCATGTACAATTTTAGCTGAACAATTTTTTTTCATCCGGTAATATCTTTTTGGCCGAAATAGTCTTTTGGTCGAAAGAACGTTTCACACGAAAAAAAAAATGTTTATATATTACCCGCACATCGCGTCTGTAACAATTTTTATGAATTGTTGAATAGTAGATAACATTAGGTGTTGGTGCACGTCTTAGTGATAATGATTTGTGATAGGTGTTGGTGCACGTCTTATTGGTTAGGTGATAACGCTAAGTGAACGTCTTGGTGCTAGTGGACGTCGTTGCTACAGGTGAATGTTGGAGAAGAGAGAAAACATTGGTGTTGTGGGCAGTTTGAAGTTGGTGTTGTGGCTGGGCAGATGTTGGTGCGACGAGCGTTTAGTCCAGGTAATTTCCATGTTAGTTTTAAATTTTAGATGTTATATATTAAATTTTACATATTTAGAGTGTTGACAGGGTCGTATTCGGCCGTGTCCATGTACAGAGAGAGGCCCGAATATGATTAAATAGTTAGTATTAAATAGTTAGACTTAGTATTATTCATCCTAGTATTGAATTGTTAGATTTAATAATCTTTGTATAATTGTATAATAGTTAGATTATTAAATTGTTAGATTTAATAGTCTTTGTATAATTGTATGAAATTGTGTAATAATTAGATTATTAAATTGTTAGATTTAAAATTAAGTTAGTCTTCATATAAAATTGTTAGATTAGATTTTATATTTTCAATTTTATAGTGTTAGAGTGTTGACAAGGCTGGATTGGGGCATGTCCATGTACAGGGACAAGCCCCAATATTATACCTTACATTACCAAAATTATACCTCCAAAGAGTAAGTATTGTTAGATTATTAAATTTTTAGATTTAATAAAAAAATTGTATAATAGTTAGATTGTTAAACTGTTAGATTTAAAATTGTATAATAGTTAGTGTTCATATAAAATTGTTCGATTAGATTTTAGATTTTCAATTTTATAGTGTTAGATGGTTGACATGGTTGTATCGTTCCTGTCCATGTACATGGACAGGCTTGAATATTCATTCATGTCCATGTACATGGACAATATTCCTCCCTTTCATCCCTGTCCATGTACATGGATAGGCCTGAATATTCATCCATATCCATGTATATGGACAATGTACATGGACAGGGCCAAATATGGCCCTATCCATATTGATCTAAAAATGATAAAGGCTTGTATTCTTGAAAACATTTGCAATTTTTTATTTAAGTGTTCTTATGCAAAAGGATCAATTTGCAAACACAAATTTTATAGAAATTACACATTGAAGATGCAATAATAACTAGCAAAATACAGTGAACAGTAAACACATAACACAACAAATGATAAAGGAGTTCACCCTTCTCTTGGGCTACATCTTCTGGTCTAGCTTCCAATGGATCTTTTATATTTTTTTCTCAAAGTGCTAAAATATGTGCTTTACAATGCTCAAAATTCCAAATAGATGGCTCCAATGGCTTTAGAATGTCCAAAAACCCCTAGTTGGGCTTTTTCGGGACCTGATTTGGCCAAAAATTGAAGAAGATAGGCTTCCTGGAAGTTCCCCTTCAAACTCGTTGTCTCTGAATCGCCAAAATGCACCTTTGTGTGTCCAACCTAGCCTCTGCGCTCATTTCCATGCTAAAAACTAGCACCGGGCACACAACCGCAACACGCGCGCAACTATAGAACGGTTAGGGAACATAGCCCCCTAACCGCCAAGTCGTTGGGCATATGGCCATGTGACCACACATAAAAGGCTAGGGCTAGCCGTTGTTCAAATTGAATGTACATACGACAAGTGTCGACGCGGTTTTAACCGTTGGAAAAAATCTCGCGCAATTAATCGTCGGTCATATGTATTGTTAACATAACCATGAGCTAGGGCTAAGTCCCAGCGTGACCCCCGCGCCAAACTATACAATAGTCAAACTTAAATAAATTTTAACACATATACATATTAAGAACTAATGCATGGGCTATTGGTAGCCCATGCCATGTGAAGGTGCTCCACCTTGGCGGGAGGTCCGGGGTTCGATCCCCATGGACTCCATATAATTTTGAATGGCCAATCAAATATGGTGCCACGTGGCATCTCATGTCTGGGCCACATGGCACCTTCCCACTTGTCAATAATGTGCCACGTGTCAAGATATGATTCGACCTCACAACTACCAACTGTCTGCCAAATCGACCCTACCACGTCACCATACGACCCTGCCACATCATCGTATGGCCTTGCTACGTCAACAATTGTTTTTTGCATGTTTTACAATTTGAACAGAACACGATATCTCACTCATTCGACATCCGTTTGAACCCGTTTGAGTTGTGTTGGGTTCGTGATGACAAGGCCTACGCACCTATTCGATTTGAAGTGATTCCAGAGACTTTGAATTTTGAGCAAAATTTGATCCCCTGGATCACACCTTCCCATTGGAAAGATTTTGGACCTCCAAAAGTCTACTTTCAGTCTATCTGAAGATGAGGGTATAGTTCCCTCACCTTCCCAACCTCAATCCACTTGGCTTTGCTTGGATTTGTGCCTTTAAGACCAATTCGAAGATATTCCACATTTCCTTGTTTTGAAGTTCTCATTCTCCTGTCAAGGATTGTGTCTTCATGCAATTCTGTAAGATATTCTAGGAAGAAATCATCTATAGAAGTAATTTGAACATGTTCTCCTTGATCATCAATCAAAGGAGGCTCATACAATTTCAAATTCTCAACATTAACAACTGCATACATTTACATATAAGGAGGTAAGTCCAAACGGAAGGCATTGTTACCAATCTTCTCAAGAATCTTGAAAGGACCATATCTAATTGGTTTCAGTTTTTTACCTTCTCCTTTTAGCCTCTCCTTACTAATGTAAAGCCAAACTTCATCTCCAACTTGGAAATTGTGATCAACACGATGCTTTTCATGTCTTGTTTTGTACTTGGCTTGACTCTTTTCCAGCTGTTCTTGTACCATTTGGTGTATCGATTGAATTTGTTCAATGAACTTTTATTCCCTATCAATGTCATATTGACCATCAATAGAAATATCCTTCCCAAAGATAAAATCTAAAGGAGATTTGGGCAAATAGCCAAAACATGCTTCAAATGGCGATGTTTGAGTTGAAGAGTGCTTAGCTTGGTTGTAAGCATGCTGAATGTAGTGTAAATGCTCATCCCAAAGGTTAGGATGCTTGCTGCAATAACCATGAAGAAGATGCACCACTGTACTATTAACCACTTCTGTTTGACCATCGGTTTGCGGATGAAAAGATGTGTTTTTTTTTCAGTTTGGTGTCCATGAGTGCCCATAAACTCAACCAAAATTTCCCAATAAATTGAGAATCTCGATCAAAAATAATGGATTTAGGCAATCCAAAATGTACCCAAACATGCTGAAAGAACATTTGTGTCATTTGCTCAGTTGTAACCTGCTTCTTACAAGGCATCAAAATACAAATTTTTCTAAATCGATTAACCACAACATAAAGATAATCATGATTTCTTTTAGACATAGGTAGACCTCCTACAAAGTCCATGGAAATGCTTTCCCAAGGACGAGAAGGAACCAAAAGTGGAGTATACAAACCCAACTTTCGATTGCTATGTTTTCTTGTGGCACATAACGAACATCCTCTAACATATCTTGAAACACTTTCATTCATTTTAGGCCAATAGCAGTACCTTTGGAAATTAGCCACTGTCTTGCCTACAACAAAGTGACCAGTAATAAGAGAAGAATGGGCTTCTCTTATTATGTTGATTCTTTCACCCTGTGGAATACATAGCTTGCCAAGATAATAAAAAAAATTATCATGCACATGGTAATCCAATTCCTCAACATGGTTAGAATGACACAAAGTTGCATATACTTCTTTAATATAAGCATCTAAAGCATATTGCTCAACATAACTCTCATGCATGATATGACTATGCTTAAGAATAACTGAAGCACTAATAATAGGCCTTGAAAGTATATCAACAACTTTGTTATAAATGCCCTTATTATACCTTATGACCAAGTGGAATTGTTGTAGAAAACCCATCCATCTGAAGTGCCTTGCTTGTTGTAGCTTTGTTTGTGATTGTAAGTATTGCAATGGTTGATAATCTATGTGGACAAGGGTTTCTTTCCCCAACAAATAATGTTTCCATTTTTTCACACTTTGCACCAGTGAATACAACTCCTTATCATAAGTAGGACAGTTAATCATGGCACTATTAAAAGTTACAGAATGAAAATAAATGGGCTTAACATGTTGTAACAAGACTGATCCCATTGCATAATTGCTTGCATTAGTTTGGATTTCAAAAGGTTGCCTCAAATTCGGAATTGAAAGAATTGGGGCTGAACTAATTTTCTCCTTCAAAGTATCAAAAGCCTTTTGTTTCTTGCCTCCCCATTGGAAAACTTCTTGACGCTTGTCACTGCATGTAATGGAGTTGCAATTGAAGAAAAGTTAGCAATAAACTTTCTCCAATATTGGGCTACTCCCAAAAAAATTCTTACCTCTGTCACATTGTTGGGATTGGGCCACTGCAATATGACTTTGACCTTGGGGGGATCAAGTTTCAATTCCCCTCCACCAACAATATTCCCCAAGTAGATAGGTTAATTTTTTCCAAACTCACATTTAGATATCTTCAAAAACAACTCTTTTTTCTCAAAACATCTAAAACTTGCTTTACATGCCTAACATGCTCTTCACGAGATTTGCTAAAAATCAAAATGTCATCCAAGTAGACAGTAACACAATCATTAAGAAAAGGCCTTAAGACATCATTCATAACTCTCATGAAAGTAGCAAGAGCATTGCAAAGTCCAAAAGACATTACCATCCACTCAAACAAGCCTTGCTTTGTTTTGAAAACTGTCTTCCATGTTTCTCCTTCGACAATCCTAATCTGATGATATCCACTTCTCAAATCTAACTTAGTAAAATACTTAGCATCTTTCAATTGATCAAGTAAATCATCAATTATAGGAAGATGATAGTGATTCTTTACCGTAATCTTGTTCAAGGCCCTAAAATCTACACACATACGCCATGTACCATCTTTATTTGGCACTCACACAATTGGAGATCCACATGGCGATGTGCTTGGCATGATGAGCCCTTTGTCAAGCAACTCT
>SNQJ01S0003945.1:282516-292860 GCA_010110895.2 Picea sitchensis | reverse complement strand
GGCCGAATATGGCCCTGTCCATGTATAGGGACATGCCCGGATTTGGGCGTGTCTTTGTACATGGACAAGGCCGAATATGGCTCTATCCATGTACAGGGACATGCTTGAATATGGTTAGATAGTTAGTATTAAATAGTTAGACTTAGTATTATTCGTCCTAGTATTAAATTGTTAGATTTAATAATCTTTGTATAATTGTATAATAGTTAGATTAGTAAATTGTTAGTTTATTATATTGTTAGACTTAAAATTAAGTTAGTCTTCATATAAAATTGTTAGATTAGATTTTAGATTTTCAATTTTATAGTTTTAGAGTGTTGGCAGGTTTGTATTCGGCCATGTCCATGTACAGGGATAGGCTCGAATATTCAACCCTGTCCATGTACAAGGACAGGCCAGAATTGTGCCTTATATTACCAAAATTATACCTCCAAAGAGTAAATACTATTAGATTATTAAATTTTTAGACTTAATAAAAAAATTGTATAATAGTATGATTATTAAATTGTTAAATTTAAAATTGTATAATAGTTAGTCTTCGTATAAAATTGTTTGATTAGATTTTAGATTTTCAGTTTTATAGTGTTAGAATGTTGACAATGTTGTATTTGGCCCTGTCCATGTACAGGGACATGCTTGAATATTCAGCCATGTCCATGTATAGGGATAGACCCGAATTCAGGCCTGCCCATGTATAGAGATAGGCCAACATTATATGTTACATTACAAGAATTATACCTCCAAAGAGTAAATACTATCACATCACCATCATAGTGTAATCAATTTATATTTTAAATAGTTTAATCTCAAATAGTGTTTTGGTTTCGGCATTAATTTTATATATGTTTAAGCACCAACATAGTTTAATGTTATCTTTTATAAAATTCAATTTATATTTTTATTAGCTTAATCTCAAATAGAGTTTTGGTTTTGGCATTCATTATATATATGTTTACGCAAGGGCAGAGTTTATTGTTATTTTTTTATAAAATTCAGTTTATATGAATGCAATCTTGGCCCATATATTTTTAGGAGGCAACATCCATGTACTCTAAACAATAATATTGTCCCATTTTAATATGTTACTTTATGTTCAAAATAAATTCAATTGAATAAAAATATATAAATGTAATCCTTTCCTATATATTTGGGAGGGTACATCCATGTACAAACCAAACATGATTTTCCACAATATGAATAATATAGGATGGAGACAATACCTTCTATAAATTAATAATTTATAAACACAATAGGATGCAGACACAATAGAGTAAAAACAAAGACACAACAACACCTAGACCATATCAGACATAGCCAACTAGATGTATCATATATTTATTGTATGGAACGACATGGATGAATTTGGCCCTACCCATGTACAAGGATAGGCTCGAATTCAAGCATGTCCCTTTACATGGACAAGGCCGAATATGGCCCTGTCCATGTACAAGGATAGACCCAAACCTCCTATAAATTAATTATTCATGAACACAAAAGGATGCATACACATTGGAGTAAAAACATAGAAGAAACAATACCTAGACCATATAATACAAATACAAGTAGATTTATCATATGTTTATCGGATGGGTTGACAGGGCTGAATTCGACCCTATCCATGTATAGGTACAAGCTCATATTCGGGCATGTCCCTATACATGGACAGGGTCATATTTGGCCCTATCCATGTACAGGAGAAGGCTCAAATTTGGGCATGCCCCTGTACATGGAAAGGGCCAAATATGGCCCTGTCCATGTATAGGGACATGCTCAAACCTCCTATAAATTAATAATTTATGAACACAATAGGATGTAGACATGATAGAGTAAAAAACCAGACACAACAACACCTATACTATGTCAGACACAAAGAAGTAGAGGTATGATATGTTTATTGTATGGGATGATAGGGCCGAATTTGGCCCTATTCATGTATAGGGACAAACTCTAATTAAAGCCTATCCTTGTACATGGACAGGGCCAAATATGGCCCCGTCCATCTACAGAGACATGCCTGAATTCGAGATTTTCCCTGTACATGGACAAATTTTGAATATGGTCCTATCCATGTATAGAGACAGGCTCGAATGATACCCTACATTACTAGAATTATACCTCGAAAGAGTAAATACCGTTATGTCATAATCAGAGTGTGATCGGCTTATATTTTAATCAGTTAAATCTCAAATAAATTTTTGGTTTTGGCATTAATTTTAGATATGTTTACGCACCAACAAAGTATACTATTATTTTTTATAAAATTCACTTTATATTTTAATCAGTTTAATCTCAAATAGACTTTTGGTTTTGGCATTCATTATATATATGTTTATGCAAGGGCAGAGTTTATTGTTATTTTTGATAAAATTCAGTTTATATGTTAATTAGTTTATATGAATGCAATCCTGTCCCAAAAATCTTTAGGAGGCAACATCCATATACTCTAAAAAATAACACTGTCCCATTTGAATATGTACTTTATCTTCAAAATAAATTCACTTGAATAAAAAAATTATAAATGTAATCCTTGCCTATATTTGGGAGGCTATATCCATGTACAAACCAAACTTGATTTTTCACTATATGAACAATATAGGATGGAGATAATACCTCCTATAAATTAATAATTTATGAACACAATAGGATGCAAACACAATAGAGTAAAAACACAGACACAACAACACCTATACCATATCAGACACATACAAGTAGAGGTATCAGATGCTTATCAGATGGGATGCTAGGGTTGAATTTGGGCCTGTCCATGTACAGGGACATGCTCGAATTTGGGCATGTCCCTGTGCATGGATATGGCATAATATGGCCCTATCCATGTACACAAACTGACCCAAATTCAGGCCTTTCGTTGTACATGGACAGGGCCATATTCTAGTCGACGTTGGTGCTACGGGTGGGCAAACATTGGTGCTATGAGAGTTTAGTTTAGAATAATTTTAAATTTTATGATTTAAATAGTTAGTTTTAGTATTAAATTGTTAGTGTTAGTCATGCAAATGAAAAATAAATACAAACAAGTAGCCAACCAACCAACCAACGACAACAACAACACCTAGACCATATCAAACACAGACAAGTAGAGGTATCATTTTCTTATCACATGGGATGTCATGGCCGAATCTGGTGTTGTCCATGTATAGGGACAGATCCAAATTTGGGCCCGTCCCTATACATGGATAGGGTCGTATTTGGCCCTGTCCATGTACAAAGACATTTATGAATTCGAGCATGTCCCTATACATGGACATGGTTGTGTTCGGCCCTGCAGGTGGGTGGTCTAAGTAATTTATAGTTTAAAATTGTTATACTATTAGTTTTACTAGTTTAGAAGGTTGGTAGGGCCATATTCGACCCTGTCCATATACAGGGACAGGCCCAAATTGTTTCGAGATGCATGATATTCACATGATTAAAATTGAGAATGACTCTCAAGGGCCCTAATGAAATTGAAAATAAGATTTAGAGGGTGCAGTTCCCAATAGCTGCTCAAAAGATACATAATATTTATAGCTTAGTATGTGTTTAGGCAGTTTCTCTCCCTCCCCTGTAACACCAGTTTATGGATCCTTCATATAAATATAGTTTCATGCATTTAATGCCTACTAAGTCAACTTAGGGATTATGGTTTACCAAATTGTTTGTTCTATGAAATGAGTAGTTTTCATAGCACCACATAAGAATGAGTTCAAAAACAAAGAGAATTTAAAACAATAAGGACAATCGTATTGCTAATTAAATGGCATCTGTATCACTCATTAAATGATAGAAATAACCATACCAAACATTTAGATTGAAGAACAACATATTTATAAACTAAATAACATCCATACTAGACTTTAATAATAGTTTTATAGCACATTAATAACAACTATAGTATACATTAATAGAATTTGTACTTTTACTATATAGCATGTTGTAATATTCACTGAAAATGGCAGTTCAATTATTGTAGAAAACCATACTTCATGAATGTTAGCATCTTCCCTGCATTTGTTTCTAGCTAAACCTTGAAAACTAGGCATTTATACTATTATAAAATTTAAATAGAGCTTATGGGTGCCATTATTCCCATCATTTTCACACTTTTCTCACTTCCCTCTATAATTACAGTACCTAAATGCAGTAAATTCCTATGATAAAAGAAACCCATATTCACTAATAAATGCATCAAATGCCCCATTATAAATGCAACACCTAACTCCAGTAAATTCCTATGATAAAAGAAACCAATATTCACTAATGAATGAATCAAATGCCCCATTATAAATGCAACAAAGTTTCCATTACAAATCTACCACCTCTCTCTCTCATTAGTTGTGGTTCCTCTCTCATAGATGCATAAGTTTTAGTCCTAAATATTGCCATTTCATATTTCACAAATATGCACAAGCAAATTCACCTAATAACTATAGGCAAACCAACCCCATTCATGGTTGGAAAGTTGGAGCCCCTCTATTTGGAATGTGCTTTTCCAGTCTCAGGGTGTACCCTAGAGGGTGTATGCTGCCATCAAAAGCATGTCCATGTACAGGGATGGAGCCGAATTCGGTCCTCTCCTTGTACATGGACATGGTTGTATTCGACCGTGTCAACCTCTTCCTAAGGCTGAGCTTGAATACAACCCTGTCCATGTACAAACAGTTCATGTTCAACTGAATACTTATACATTCAGTTTGGAAATCTGAAGGTTAGTTATGAATTATAATGGACTCTTTGATGCCGAAAATTTATATTTCAAATTGTATTTGAGCATTTAAATTTGAATTATCTACTTTAATTTTGCCTAAAATTCATTCTTTCTTTGCAAATTTGAATGTAACTTACTTCACACATCACATAAATTCAAATATGAAAACTCTGATTGGTGTGGGGTTTTGTTTTTTTGGTTTATTTTGTTTTTGGTTAAGTACCAAGTTGAGATAATGTGCTATTTTTTTCTCTCCCACGATGGTCCATAAGACCTAGTAGTAGTTAAGAAGAGAATGATCACATTATTGATTTTCCTTTGGTTTTTTGGTTAAGTACCAAGTTGAGATAATGTATGATTTTTTTTCTCTCCCGGGATGGTTCATGAGACCTAGGAGTAGTTAAGAAGAGCATTATCACATTATTGATCTTCCTTTTATGTTGGGTTGATAAAATATTATAAGTAAATATCATGATAATCATGTGGACATTTTGTCATTAAAGAAGAACTTAATTGTTGACTTTGTCTTGAAATCACCCTTGCTTGACATACGACCCCCTTAATTGTTGTGTGGGTTTTTGGTTTTGTACTTTACTTAAAGAAATATAGATCCCTTGACTTTGGAAGAATTTAATTGTTGAATTTGTGTTGAAACCGCCCTTGCTTGAGTTATTCCCCCCTTAAATTGTTGTGTGGGTTTTTGGTTTTGTTCTTTTCTTTTTCCTAAAGAAAACTAGATTCCTTCACTTTGGATTCCTTCTCTTGACTTGTTTTTTTTCTTATTGATTTTTATGATTTAACGATAAATATTTTATGTTATAAAATATTAATTTTTTAAATTATTTAATTATTTAATTGTGTGGCTACGACCCCTCTAGGATAGTTCTTCTTGGTATTTTCCATCTTGTTCGAGATCTCTTCTTGGTTATTTCTTGCGGATTCTGGTTCTACTTGCTAGTGTCGCCTTCTTTATATTCTTGCTAATGCCACCTATGTATGTTACTTGTTAGTCTATTGATATTTTACCCTAAAAGTTCTTCTTGACAATTTGTTCCATGTGTCACGATGAGATATGCCCCGAGGGTTTGATCAATGATCCCTTGAAGCTTTTTCTGAGAACATATCTAAGAGATAATAACAACATATCATGTAATGTTTTTTATTGTTTTAGTTTTAAGTAAATGTTTTGTCAGTGATTGTTTTTGTCAATGATTGTAAAAAATACAGTTGTTCTAGTTTTTTCAATATATGTTTGCGATGCTTTGAAGTTGTTATAAATGCTTGTGTTATAAATGTAATATTTTCATTTAATGTTTCTATAACTTATGAACTTTCATATTCATGAATTTTCAAAGGATTGATATTGAGGCGAGATGTCAAGACAAGAGTCTCCAAAAATTTCTCGCAAGCACTCTAGGATATCCCAATAAGGAAGAAGAGGAACCCCTTATTCAGCTGAGACTCTGAGTGACCAACGAAAATCTAGTCAAAGGAGGAGATTATCAAATGAGTCTATGAATAGATCATCTCGAGAATGTTCTCAAACAAGTTCTATAGATGCAACCTTCTTAGATAGGTTTCATATTGATACTCCTACACCCGAGAATGTATGGAATACATCATGATAAAAAAATAGTTTTGGTAATTTTATTTGATTTTGTATTTTTGTGTATTTTTGTTTATATATATATATATATATATATTATAGATGTTTTTTATTTTTATTTTCTTATGTTAAATTATATTATTAAATGTTGTAATTACTTTCAAATGTGTGTGTAGACATTGAGTTTAATGCGAGGGAAGACAATGAAAGAGAGAGTGGGTTTCATGAATATTCTAATGTTGGTGAAGACGGTGAAAGTGGATTTATGAGGCGTTATCAAGAAACAAAAGATTACACACCTACGTCCACCTATCCTTCAAGTGTTGGTGATGAGCTTCCCTAGGAAGGGTTTACTGAAAAAATGACCCTTGAGCGATGTTCAGGTGTTAGAAGCAGGTTGGAAAATGATTTGAGGATCTTGAATCTCCCTCGGGAGAGTAAACCATTTTTGGATATTGTTTTACATTCATTGCAAAAATTTATGGATGCATATCAAAATATGGGGCCAACAAATGACAATTTTATTGATTTGATGAGGAGGCAAAAGTTGGAGGTGATGGGCTCTGATAAATGGGACGTAGTAAAAAGTAAAGTTTCAAAATAAAGCACAATTTATGTGTTCAATTTCAAAGATAAGAGAAAGCGAAAGATGTTGAAGGTGAAATATTTTAATCGCTCCAACATAGTAGGACATCTTTATACCATATTTTCGGTAGCATATGGGAAATTTTGGTGGAATGATGAGGTTCCACATTATTTTGCTAGACATTTTTATGTAGATTTTTTCATGGACATGCACCCTGATTATACTAGCCTACTGTCCAATTATTATGGGGCTAGTAAATGAAGTACATATGATCGGAAATGGGCATATCGAAATGTGACATTGTACAGGCCTCCACAACCTTTAGTATCTCTCCCAATAGGGGCATTTGCCTCACATTCAGATTTTCAAGCTCCATCAAAGGTTGCAAAGAGGCTAGGAATGTAATCGAAGAAAATTTGGAATCGATTGTTTATGGTGTTGATGCTGGTTTGAACCATCAGAGAGTGGAAGCCAATTCTTGAGTCAGTTTTGTTTATAAAACAGATGAGGAGTAAGATACCATGTTAGTAGAAGATCTTAAGGAGTATGTAAAAATTTTCCATAATGGTTGGAAGAATGTCAATCAAAATGATGAACTGAACAATGTATTGGTATGTGTTCTATTTAGTAGATTTTTTACTCATTTGAAGATAGTTTACTTCTAGTTCTAGATATAGATACATATCATTGTATCTATATAAATAATTGAATTGTTATTATCATTAATTATAGTTTGGAGATATGTTAAATGAATCTCCCGTAAATAGGAGACTGTTTCTTGAAGTTTAAATTTGGATGTATTGAATCAAGTATGTGTTTTTTAATATCCACATATGAGTACTTTAGTTTTTCAATCTCCAATATTTTGAATAAGATCAACAACATGACATTTATGATTTTGTATAAATGTGAACACATTCAATCCTAGATTTAGTTCTTAGTTGTGTTGTTCACAGATCCCTATTCCATCTCCTACTACTAGGGCAAGCTTGTCCCAATTCTCATTGGGAGAGTTTGAAGAGGGTGGGAGTTCACAGGTATCATTGCATGTTGAAAACAAATTTAGTTATATATTAAAATTGCAAATTGTCATTTAAATTATTAATTTAAAAGAAGAATGTCTTAAAAATATTTAATTTATTGAATATTAGGGTATGGTGGGTATAATTTATTGATATTGAGGTTGGCACATCATAGGCATTACATGTTTCAAAATTTAAAACTACAATTCAATGTGTTAAAATCATTTAAATTTAGTTTCAAATTTTCAAATTTGAAATGTGTTATATAGGGCAATGTGGAGAAGAGAGTGTCTGAGAGTGTGCTTGAACAAAATGTGGAGAAGAGAGTGTAGGATATTTCGATTGAGGAGTATGCATCCATACCTGGGAAGGATGCATTTATTCATAATGATTCAGAAATGTATGTTCATTGCACAATATTGAGTTTTAATTTGATTTTATGTTGGTCTTTTATATAAAAGTGTTCAAGATTATTATTATTATTATTTTTGTTTGTTAATTTGTGCGGAACCTGTTGGCTACGCGATTAACCTGTGGCTTGAGAAACTGCGACTCAGGGGCATCTAATCCGTCAAAATCACCTGGGGATCGCACCCGACCTAAGCCACACCAACCCTTAACATGATTGGATTTTTTGTCCCCACAGGTTTCGAACCGATAACGTTATCATCACGGAGTGGCTTAACAACACACTCCATCACCGACTTTCCTACACCTCGGGGACGTTCAAGATTATTTTTGTTGAATAAGCTTAAATTTTTTACTTTTTTCAATTTTTTGTTTTCTCAATTTTTTAGTTTAGCCTTTCCTGTTCATAGGGTTACTAAACTAGTGTCTATATAACTTTTCAATGATTTGATCAATTATTTTGAAATATATAGAACCCCTTATAAATGTATGGTTTTCTAAAATGATACATTCAATCTTATTTATGTTTAGATCATGATGAATACCTACTTTTGAACTTGAAGATTCGATTATTTGAGAACAAACTCTATCCCACATCAGAAAAGGGGAAGTTTCTAAATTTTCTTCGATTGCATTCCTTTCCTTCTTGTCCAAAAATAGTGTAGTATGTACATTTGTGTTTTCTGCATACAACGGAGTGAAGTCCTTCTTGCCAGGGCATTGTCAAACTCTTAACTAAATTGGTTACTAACCACAAAAACCAACATACAAGTAGATTTACAAATAAGCTATGTACGTGCATTATATCACTTATGTTTAGATTACGATGAAGACATATTTCCAAGAGAATTTGATTATATGTAATATGAATACATCCCAAAGATGAAAGATTTAAATGATTTTTGATGAATGACTTAATATATGTGCATATTTTTGTTTTATTCATGTACATGAAAGATTATATGAGAACATATATTCCACCACAGAAAGAGGAGATAAGTATTTTCTAGAACAATGGTTTTTAAAATGGAGATTTCTGAACTTTCATAGATATAAGTAATTTCTTGGAAGAATGGCTTAATATGGAGATTTATAAATCATTTAATTTGAAAGGGCATTTAAGGGCATTTGATTATATGTTGACATTTGTTCCACTATAGAAGAGGAGAGAAGTATTTTACTGCTAAGTAAATAAGGTCACCTAGCATGGGAATTTCACATGAATGATATGAGGCTTTATCCACAAGGATATAAGTATTTTATTGGAAGAATGAATTAATATGGAGATTTGTGAAATTTCTACATACATAACTATATTTATTTTCAGAGTATTATGTAACTCTAAATACAAAAATTGGTTACCAAGAACATAATTCTTGTCTTTAAAAATTTGTAAGATTTTAGATAAGATTTTACATTGTTTAGATCATGTATGTTTAATGTGGAGAGTAACTATTTTGGAAGTTTTGGAACTTTGTGATGGAAGTTTGTTTTCAAAAAAGTGCCAAAAAAGTGTATTGAAAAGAGAACGATAATCTTAAATCTATGGAACTCGGGTTGGGTATGTTATTATTTTATACTGCTTATTTAATATTTAGTTAAAGTATATATGCTAATATGTGTTATTTTTTTTATTATTATTTTTTTTTATTGTTACATATGCTTACATTATATTTAGTGGAAATGAGTATGTTGGAGGATGAGACTTAACTCTTTTGGTAGGTATGTAAATTTTTCTTTGATTACAACTTGTTTTATTTATCTAAAATGGTAAATGTGTACATTTTATTTTAAATTTGTACATATATTTTATTGTAATTTTTTTAATTTTGAATTCGATGAATGTTTTCTTTTGCAGGTATGAAGTGATCTATCTTAAAGAGATGGCTTAGAGTCCAGAATTTTGGAGTTAAATGTCATAGTTTTTGTTATCATCCTAAAATGGATGTGGAACCTATGTATTTGGCGGTGTAACTATTCAATCTTTCATTATATATATATATATATATATATATAT
>SNQJ01S0003945.1:267842-282466 GCA_010110895.2 Picea sitchensis | reverse complement strand
TATATATATATATATATATATATATATATATATATATATATATATATATATATATGTTTGGAACTCAAAATATCAATTTATTGTCTCATCTTTGATTTTTCTTATATTGTTTATGATGGTGAAAGGATAATTTATGTTTTATGGGAAGCTGATAATAGGTGGCATTGTATCTAGACATAAACAATTATTAATATAAGGATCCTACTTTATTTACAAAAAAAAAGAAATGTTAATTTATGCTTTATGATACTCTCCCAACATAAAAAATGTTTTATTTCATTTTATTTATAAACATCATTGTACTATGTAAAGTAGAGTTGATTATGTATATAGTGGAGTTGATTGTGTAGTGATGGGGGATTTGGGTAGTTATCAAATTATAGTTTCTAACCTATAATTTCAATTTTGTTTGATTTTTACTATGTGAAGTAGAGCCATTTTTTTAAACAGTGGAGTTGATTCTATAGTGATGGGAGATTTGGGTAGTTATCAAATTATAGTTTCTAACTTATAATTTAAATTTTATTTGACTTGGAAATATGGTTGAAAATAATCAAACAAGTCATAAAATTTCATAGTTTCCCACTTTGGATCCTCTTACCCCAAACGACACTCAGAGATTAGGGTTGAGGACTAGAGGGTTGCTCAGGTTAGGTTTCATACTTCTCAATTGCCACCTATTAATAATATTAGAATGAAAAAAACAACAAACGATATTGTATATTAAAAATATATGTGAAAACATAAAAAGAAAGTCCAAGTCCATGGTGATGAAAAATTAGTATTAGACTACCAAGGTAAAGGCCAGTTTTCATTGGGTGATATGGGTTTTATTCCATTCCATTCAAGTGATAGTGAATTGAATTTAACAATGAAAATTATAAATTTAAGCATATTTATCATTGCATAAATCTAGGCCCTTCCTTTATTTTGATAGGGCATAGACTCTTATCAATCCAAAATTATGTAAAAACTATGAACTCAAAATTGAAAATTCACAATGAAATGACAATACATAACTAAACTGGTTATGTTCATCCTTGGTTTCTATATTGAAAGTTCACAATGAAATGGCATTCCAACACTAAACTAGTTATGTTAGTCTTTGTTTTTTTTTTTGAGCTTTTAATATATTTATTCAAGAAAATGTGAAATAAAAATATGTACTTTCAAATAAAAATTTAAATATAAACATGATTTAGAACCTATTTTAATATGTAAAATGAAAATATATTTTAATATAAGTAAGCAATTTTCATTAAAATTTTTATTGATATAAATTGTTTATGTATCAAAAAGGGTTGATGGAAATTATCAATCCTCTACACATTGGAAGTATTCACTAATGTCATTAATATGACACCTACCATTATTGGAAGTATTCACTATAAATTCCAACACTAAACTGGTTATGTTAGTCATTGGTTTCTTTTCAAGCTTTCAATATATTTACTCAAGAAAATGTGAAATAAAAATATGTACTTTGAAATAAAAAATGAAATAAAAACATGATTTAGAACCTATTATAATATGTAAAATTAAAATATACTTGAATATAAGTAAGCGATTTTCATTAAAATTTGTATTGATATAAATTGTGTATGTATCGAAAAGGGTAGAAAATGGTTGAGGGAAATTATCAATCCTATGTACATTGAAAGTATTCACTAATGCCACTAATATGACACCTACCATTAATTGAAGTATTCACTAGTGCTATTAATTTTTAGTTAGGATGTTAAAATACACTACCTTGAATTTTGAATACACTCCAAATTCAATTAAAAGAATGAAAATCTAAATGCAACAAACCAAGCCTTAGTAGATGACCTCTTATTTTTTATTTTTTGTTATCAGGTCACAAAATCAAATTTGTTTTCAACTTATGTTTTTTTCAAACAAACTTAATGAAAACTATGTTTAATGTAAAGAATATAAGTAGTGTTAGGTTCATCATACACATTTTTCAAGTAACTCATAATTTCAATTTTTTTTTTTCAATTTGCTTCAAGATATTGAAATCTAAATGCACAAATTTAACAATTTAATATAATATCAACACATTTGGAATCAAAATTCACAATTTCATAATTAAAATTGATACTTTTTAAGATGTCTTTAAATTTTTTAATTAGGATGTTAATCATATGTATTACCTTGAATTCTTTAATTATGATGTTAATCATACTTTCTAAGATGTCTTTAAAGTTTTTCTAAGCCACCAATAGTCCCTTATAATGACATGGAAATGGGTCCTAGTTTTGATATGAAGTTATCCTCTTCATATGAAAAAGCATTGAACAATCATTGCAAATAATGAACRCAAATCTTATATGTAGTAAATTGGTTACATGCATTAAAGGATTTGTGTATACGATCTGGATAATTTGTAGGATTAAAGTATAATCATCCAAAGTACCTCCACAATCATAGTGACCCTTGAGATGAGGTARATGAGAGATTTCAAAGCTAGAAGAACAAGTAATTGCTATATATCCTAGTAAGAACCTTCTCATTCCGACTCAAGTGAACAGGTTTGGACCTTTTTGGGAGGTTGATGTATTCAATTTAGAATTTGTATCAAACAAGAAGTTGGGAAATAATGAAGAATTAGAAAATGAGCCAAAAAATGAAAAATCAAGTTCCACTATCATCACTTCTTCATGATACATGATTAAAATGGAAGGGAAAGTGGAAATCAAGTGATACCAAGGTGATATATATGTTGTTAAGTTGAATAATTGGTTGAAACAATTAAGATTTTATTTTAGTGTGCTTATCATAGAAGAAGAGAAGAAGATTCCATTTCTTAATTGAAATTAAAGGGCCATGCCTTGGTGGAAGATCCATAATGAGACACTTCAGTTGGAGGGTGATCCACCAATAACTAAGTGGGAGTTGTTTAAAACCCTCATAAAGTCTCAGTTCTACCCTATTGGGTATGTAGAGGAACAAAGGATCAATTGCCATCACTTCAAGTAGAGGTAATGGTAGAGTGTTCAAGAGTACATCAACGAGTTTAGAAAAATGGTGATTATATTGGATATATCTCCTAAGAACTTATTAACTGGTCTAGATGGCATATCAAGTAGGCAAGGGATAAAATCAGATGGAACATCCCAATCATACCTACTGTGATTTGGGATGGCGTTTTCGACCAATATGTGGGCCTAGTTTCCATTATGAACTAAAATAAGAAAAATGGGAAAAATAACAAACTGTCCCCCCAAAGAATTATAATTAACTCTAAATATAATCTAAAATGAAATAAAACTAATATAACTATTTCTAATATATCATGTGTAGGAGAAAAACTAATAGATGAATAAAACATAAGATGATATCACTGGTTGTAGAAAAACATCATGACAAACAACAATATATGAAAATGATAATGAAATGTAGATATAAATGTAAATAGTTACAAACTACACCCGCAACACCATTCTTGTATCCATTAGAAATCATAAATGCATAAAAATATTAAATAACATGTACATAGATAATTCATCTCGAAAAGTATTCATGAAACTCATGAAATAACCAGAGATGAAGAGGAGTCCCATATATAGTCGTGAAACATTTATGATCCTGGAATTCCTTCTGCTCTTTATTGAATCAGAGATAAGAGTACCATCCAAATCTACAATGGGAAGTATAAGTTATCCTTGTACAACTAATTCTCTTTTATAAAAGAAGAGAGACTCTTCATTTCCCATAGCTCTTCATTTTGTTTTGTTACAACTTTTCATTTCATGTCCCTTCTTTTTGTTATCTTAGAATTCAGATTTATCTTACATATTTAATAATAAATATATAAAATTATTCACAAAAAGTAAGAATACTTTTAAATTTTTCATATTCATGTTATATGAGTTCCATGACTCACCATTATTGGAAATATCTTTAATTCCACTCAACTACGCCCACTTCTGTTCTTTGAATATTTTTAGCATTTCAAACATCAATTTAGTAAAAAGGACTTTACTAACATGTTCTCCATTGTTCCATATTTCCAATGATCTATATCATGCATTATTTGACCACCCAGAACTTGAGATATGCATTTTGGAACTATTCACAATCCATATTTAATTAAATTTGTGTCTCATTTTCTCTTGATTTTTCTGGGCATTTCTATTGATAATTTGGTTAAAATTCTTTTTTTAATATATTCTTCTCCCCATTATATTTCCTACGAGTCTTCTCTTTTGTAATGTACCCCAAAAATTCCTACAAAAAAAATGAACAGACGGGGAAGCAATCTATTAGTCTTATTTTCAATGACCATATACGTTTGACCAATGTTTTCAACCAATCATTACTCGACTCATTTATTTTTTTTCAAAAAAAATATTTATAGGACTATCCATAAGAGAGAAAATTAATACTCTAGCTATAATGATATTCTCTCATATCATTCTTATATTATTCTCGTAGGTTATAAATATTTCCTCCATAATAGATTCATTCCTAAACTAGAAGGAATAACCCTAACCATAACTCATATCCTTGTTAGGCTATTCTATTGTGCATAAAGGTTAAAATCATATGGAATTTGTTGTCTAAACTAGGAGGCATAAGCATATCCATAACGATGGGTTGTGTTATTCTTATTATATATATTCACGTTCTCCACATATTAATTTATACATAGTCTTAACTAAGACATACATAACCAAGGAGCACCAAGGTTCCATTCTCCAGGTCATGATCATGGATCATGTGTTAAAGGTAACTGCGTTAGATATTACTATTATTGTGACACATGTGATACCATTTCTTAATGTAATTTTCTAAGTCCCACTACCCAACAACCCAAGGTAATATGGTGGATCTTCATGAATTGGTGGATGACAAATCAGACTTGCACTTTGGAAGTTTACGACTTGATGTAGTTATTTAATCACATTTAAGGTATGGCAGACTCTTAATAACATTTTACCTACCATGTAACTCAGGTTCTGATGCTCCAGGAAGCTAACGAATGCAGGCTCTCCACTTCACTGGTTTCACATGGCAATAGGGTGGCATACTTTGTCACTCTTACACTACGAACGGTGGGCTTGAGGCACCATTACGATCAACACATTCGACCTCCTTACCTCATTTTGCTAAGCTTCCCTCCAAAACGCTGGTATTTGTAACCTAGTTACTCTATAGGTCTCATCTCTGGGTGTATATAGATGCAACAACATGCATGTAGGAGGTCGACGTGTTTCAAATAACCAGGTAAGTTTTCTACATGTTGCTAGTTTTGATTGGAAATATTTTCTCGTACCCCATTTTTTTTTCTCTATTGATTTAAATGACATGTTATGTGTCTTTATGAGTTATTTACAAGTTCGAAACCCGTGGATAAAACTCCACTGTGTGTAGAAGTGGTACTCACTTGTACATAAACTACACATTTTAAGTTTTTATCGCTCTCGACTTAAGTTTGAACATAATGGTACTAACGACTATGTGAGCCATGGATAGAGAGGTTCTATGTATGGGAAATATACTCTTTGTATGTATTCGTTTACTCGAGTCTTTGCATACAGTCTCCTCTTAACCAAGGTGAAGGGAAAATGCCTCAATACGCTTGATAAAAAAAATTATCCCTTCGCCCATTGAATATAGTTATTTGGGTTCTCTTGTTGTTTCCTAGACTTGATTGTAACCCTCAACACTTGTTGTATTTACATCTATGCAATAACCTTGAAATTTTGTGTAGTTTCATTATATTCGATACATGTCTATTATGTGTGGAATTGTTGATACGTTGATTCTTTTAAATTTTATTGTTGTTCTTTGTAATTATTCACTGGATATTTTGATTTCCCTAATTAAGGGATATGTCTCTGTTCTGTGAGGAAAACATTTGCAGATCTGTCTCCTTTAAATGTTATTTCTATCCCTGTAATTTATGCATTGATATTTCAATTTCCCTAATTAAGGGACCTCTCTGTGTTCTGTGAGGAAACATTTGTAGATATATCTTCTTTAAAATGTTATTGCTATCTCTGTAATTTATTCAATTGATATTTCAATTTCCCTAATTAAGGAATCCATTCATATTTTGTGAGGAAAAATTTGTAGATTTGTCTCCTTTAAAATGTTTATTTCTATCTCTGTAATTTCTTCACTTGATATTTTGATTTCCATAATTAATGAATCTATATGTGTTCTATGAGGAAACATTTGTAGATATATCTACTTTAAAATGTGTATTGCTATCTCTGTAATTAGACTCTATAATCTGTCTTGGTAATTTTTCTTTTTCATTTATCCTCTGTAATGATCCTCGGTAATTAATATTTGTAATTTATCTTCTTTAATGAGCCTTAGTAATTACTTATTTGTACTTTAGCTTCTGTAATGAGCCTTGGTAATTACTTCTCTGTGATTATTTTCTATGATTACACTCTGTAATTCTTTTTCGTGGATACCCTCTGTAATTAATTCACTGGATATAATGTGGTATAAATATTATATTGATAAATTAATGATTAACTTCATGGTAACCATTGTATTTAAATAATTCATGGATCATGTACTAGATCGACGAAAGTAACAGACCTATGCTATTATATGGTTTTTAATTCATATTTGATCATTTATGGATATGAATTTTGATTATGGGTCCCTTTTATTGCGAGGGAACCCATCAGACTGTTATGAGCCTAATCCTCCTCTTGCATTGTTAGACCTCTTACATCGCAAGGGTAGAAAGATGATTGGAATTCAATCCAAGCCTAAGATATGTTTGTGCCCTTTTCTCCTTTTGTTTATTCTGTTCCTTCAATTATTTTGAGGAGATAGTAATAATATTTTGGATTTCCTTTTGCAGTATCCAATTGTATGCTTGGATTTCGTGAAGGGAGACATACTATAATTAAAAGGTACTCTTGCTCCATCGCAATTGGCTTCTTACTCAGATTATCTTCCATAAATCAACGAGAGATTTGCACTCACTTACTTCTATTATAGATGGTTGATGTAGATTCTTTAAATTATGTTTTAAAAGAATGGTTAACAAAGATTATTGGGCATTTAAAACACCAATTTGTATTAATATTTTTACTTGGAAGAAATCTACGAGGCCCTGTATACATCAATGACCTATCTATTGTATAAAACATGTTTCCATAAGAATCTCTGAGATTTATTGTATCAGATTGTTGAGATTCAACAAGAAGATCCTAGTGAAAATTATGCACCTATAGTAGGATGGAGCCCCAGGCTATTTTTAGGTGGAAGTCTATTTTTAGATGATGACAAAATTCTATTTATAGATGATGTCTATTTATAGATGGTGAGCGAATTCTATTTATAGATGTATGTCGACTATTATTATCCCTTAATAATAGCTGGACAATAAATATTAGTCTATTCTGAATGAGCACTTGGAAATAGTTAACTGAAGTGGAAAATCAGTTAGCTATAGGAAATTTGAGTTCAAAGGTTGACTAGTGGGACATGCAAGTCGCATTAGTTGTAACTGAGTGATTCAAAGTTCTAATTTTGGATGTGTAGTTATGTGAGTTGTAAAGTAGTTTAACTCAGTTAAGTGAGTTAAGCTCAGTTGTACTAGTTGTAACTGAACTTACACTAGTGAGAGATCACTGAATCAATTATTAATTAATTCACAATCAATGATCTCACATGCAACTGAAGATTTACCACTATTAATTACATGCATGTCAGATCCAGTGGAGACCCAGTTGAGATAACAAGTGAAAGGGACAGTTTGACTATGAATTGTGACATTAGTGAGGCACTTATGCAACCACACACATAGTGGATGTGCCCATGAGGATTTCATAACCTAGGAAAGAGGAATTCATTCATTGCATGGATTTCCATTAGCAAGGATTGCGCAGAGGGGGCGAGTTGTCTGGAAGCAGTAAATTGGCACATCAATTTGTCAATTTTTGTATGACAGTGTGAGACGATTGTATATTGTATTGAGAGATATTGGATTAGAGTTTTGTATGATATTGTTTCATGATCCATGATATATACATAATATATGATAGTGGGGTTTTTAACTTTATGCTTTCCCAGTAAAACATCGGTGTTATGTGTGATTGATCTTTCCTCTTGATATTGCAATTGGTGATCATGTTTTAAATTCCACAAGAATATTTGCAGAAGCGATTTGTATTTAACAGTGGAATATAATTGTTAGATCAAGATAATCTAGGAAATACATAATTTGTATTAAAATTTCTACATGGTATCAAAGCACAAAAGATTGCAGAAGCTGAGTTTGTGATTGGATAGAATTTGAATTTGCAGAAAGAATTTATTGGTGCTATAGTTGATTCAAGATCAAAATGGCTTTCAATGGCTTGATTTTAAAGTATGCACTCGAGGGAAAATCGAACTACATTTCTTGGAAGGACAGTATGGAGGCAGTACTCAAAGACAATGGCTTGAAGGAATTCGTTTACAAGGATGGTCCTAAGCCAGATGTTGCAGATGCTACAAATCTTGATGCATGGCAAAAGAAAGTGGAAAATGCAAGGATGATCCTATTGGAGGGAGTACGAGACCACATTGTCTCAAACCTCCATGGGAAATTCACTCCATATGGAATGTGGAAGGATTTGATAGATCTATTCCAAAACAACATCGACCATAGGAAATTGGCACTCAAAGGTAAACTCAGGAAGATCAAGATGGAGAAGGGAGACTCCATTCCAAAATATCTCACAAAGTTTGTCCAATGTCGGGATGAGCTGGAGAGTGTGGGAATAATAGTCACTGATGATGATTTGGTGAGCTTGGCACTCCTATGACTTCCCAAAAATTGGCACAGTTATCAAGAATCAGGGATTGTGTAGAGGAGGTAGGCTGACTGGAAGCAGTAAATTGGCACATGAATTTGTCAATTTTTGTATGACAATGTGAGACGATTGTATATTATACTGAGATCTCTTGGATTAGAGTTTTGTATGATATTTTTTCATAATCCATGATATATACATAATATATGCTAGTGGGGTTTTTAGCTTTATGCTTTCCCGGTAAAACATCTGTGTTATGTGCGATTGATCTTTCTTCTTGATATTGCAATTGGCGATCATCTTTTAAATTCTGTAAGAATATTTGTAGAAGTGATTATGTATTTAACAGTGGCATATAATTGTTAGATGACGAGAATCTAGGCAATACATAATTTGTATTAAAATTTCTACACAGATAACCATTTTCGTTAATATAGATATGTATATATTTATGGGACTTTTGATTCAACTATTTTTATACTTGATTATGATCACATGAGTTTTGTTTTGTAACAACCCCCATCGTTATGACAACATGCGATGCATAACAAGTGATTTTTTTGTTTTTTTTTCTAAAGCATGAAGTAACAACGACAACAGTCAAACAACGCAACTCGACGATGAACACACGCATGCAATTTACGCAAAACACACTAGCACATCATGCAGTTGAATGAAACATACAAAAATCAATTAGACAAAAATAAAACGACTACCCGCCCATCCTACCCTGCAAGGTTAGGACCTCCAAGACACATAAGAAACTGTCAAGCCCAGGTTCCCATCGATTTTGACCATTTAAGGTCTTAAGGCTGGCGAATGTTCTAAGGAACAAGGAGGTGTCTACATCCCGCCCAACACAAGAAAGACCATGCCTACTAAGAAAAAGGAAACACCAATCAATCCAACACAACAACTTCCACGATAAGTAGCTAGAACCCTATCGACGAATGAGTGACCACTATTAAATGTTATAAAATAGGTACAACCTCAATTGAACAAAAAACAACATCCACATCGGAAGGTGCATGACCCTAAGCTAGGTTTCATATGTTCTATCAATCAATGTGAGAAATGATCCAAACTTAAGGATCCATGTCCCCATGGTGCGACGAGCGCACAATATTCCGAAGCACAATCAACATCTGAACCTTTAACAACACAACCAATGTATCAGGGTACCAACTTAAACTGTCAGTGGTACTATTATACCAAATAACATGTTCATTGATAACAACATATTATGGAATTGAATAACATCTAAGATAATGTAGCTCATTTATAATATCTTATAAAATCTTGGAAAAACTCCAAGAACTATATATTGAATCCCTACTTTATTGAGTCACTACTTGAAGATCAATTTACATTCTTAGTACCAAACATAACAAAGTGTACGTCTTGTTGAATCAAACTAACTACTTTATTGAATCACTATTTGAAGATCAATTTACATCCCTAGTACCAAACATAACAAAGTGCATCACTTTGTTAAATCACATTGTTTATGTTAGATGCTCCCATTGTATCACACACCTATAAATATCTAAATTACTTGAAATGATTCTATAGAAAAGTATTTCCTAGAAACAATTTTGTAGACAAGTAAAAAAATAATAATTGATGTAAACCTTTGTAAAATTATTAAAATTCTTAGATCAAATTTGTAGACAAATAAAACAATAATAATTGATGTAAACCTTTGTAGGATTCTTAAAATTCTTAAATCAATTTTGTAGACAAATAAAACAATAATAACTGATGTAAAATTTTGCAGAATTATTAAAGGACATCGAAGGTTATTGAAAAACTTGCAGATGTTATAAATATCTTTTTGTAATAAAAGTATAACTCGTTGTGTTAATGACGTGCTACATATACTGATAGTAAATAAATTTGTGTAGTTTATAGTTTAAAAATTTAGAAAGCAATAAAAGTGTCTTCGTAGAATAATTAATCATTGTGTAGTTGTCAATAAATAAATCAATGTGTTATTTGCTGCTAAAAAGGGGAAATAAACACCTCACAAACCACTCACTCTTGGAACAACTCATTGTACTAAAATGGATGATTGTCAAGTGAAAAATAGGTAAAATAAAAACTAAAGACGTGACCACTTGCCAAACTTAGGATTTCAATTTAATACTTAATGAATTCGCTGACTGATAGTAATAGAAACTCGTTGAACATAATTGAAATGCATAAAGATTAAAGATGTAAGTTTTAATTCCAATCGCTCAGAGTCTGTGGATTGGGTAAAAATTGAAATTCAAACTGTCAGTAATTAAAGTTGCAAACCCAAGAAAATCGCCACTGCCACTATGAAAATAGAATCCCAAAATACAGAGTCCTCATTGATCATAAGGCTATTCTTGTGGTTGCAATTAATCCTTATTCTCAAGGAATAAATTCTTCAAAGGATGAAAACAATAATTAAACGAAAGGAAGTTTCATGAAATCTATAAGGTTAAAGCAAAGTTTGGTGTGTCTTGACTAAAAATGTGAACTGTTTTTTTTTATGCACAAGAAAAGAAACCACCAAGTATTAAGTTGTGTCAAGTTAAGATACTCTTCCAGTTTCATAGGATTGATAAGAGCATAAAAAATTCTTTGCTAACAAAAAATGGTTTATAGTTTCACTGGGAGGTCCAGTGATCCAGACTCTGTATCCTGATAGTAATATAGAGAAACCAGTTGACATCCTTCTTATAAACATGGCTAACTCTGTCATGTAAAATTAGCATCTAATAGTCTTCACATTAAAGGTAAATAAGTAGACACTGGAGAGGATAGACAGTTCCTTCAAATAAAACTGCAAAAAAAAATTCCTCTTCTTCCTAGTACATAGAAGAGGTTAAGGGATACGAAGAGAGAGGGAACACCATTCTAAAAAACAACAATGCGTGAAATTTCAGAAAAATCATTGTGCTGAAGGATTCCCTTCTGACACCTCAAGCTTGTAGAGACTCGAGAGCGAGGGAAATATTTTGTCCATGAACTTACTGTGATCATCTTGCATTAAGGGCCTTATATATCACCGTATGTAGCTACTCACATGAACAAATAAAGAATACAACAAGTGCATGAGAAAAAGGTTGATTTATGTATATGGTGAAGCTATTTAATAGGGATAATAAAAACTTCTCGCAGTCTAATCTTGGGTAAATGCTTGGTTCCTTGAATTGACGGAAAAATTAAAGGTCTGAAACTATCATGGCTTTGTTTCACAGTTCTTGGCCCGAGACGACATGGCTGAAAGATTCTGTCACATAAAGTTCTCTCACCTATCATGAAATGTTAAAGTCTCAACAATTTAAGCTTGTGTACCAATCTTCCTCACAACATTCAATTTTATTAAACTTGGATATTGATTTACTCTGTCAAAGTGTGTCGTCATGCCACTTACTGCCTATTGATTTATTGTCTCACTCAAGGATTTTAATAGGTAGTAGGCCTTATATTAGAAGGATAGAAACCAAGAACAACGCATTGTGTGTCATACCAGTTAGTGACGGGGACGGTTATACTCACTACATATAGGCAAAATTATAATATAAGACAAAAAAAAAATCTCCTTCCTTTGGATTAAGTTAGATTTCACGATGAAAACATGACAAATTTATATTTATAAGACAAATAGAAATGCAATATAAAATTTATGCAGACTGAATGGAAAACGCAATGGATAAAATCAACCATTTAAACACAAGAGTAGAACATAAGATCATGCACCAAAAATTTAACTAATTTACCAATGTACACATAAATTTTAACTAAATTACCGATAAAATTTGACATCTACGTACCATATCTGAAGGTGAAGAAACTGAAGTCATTGTCCTACACTTGTGCTTTGTCTAGCTCCCGCTTTCCAACCATTGAGACCTAACTAATACCTCTCAGCCAACGCTAGGGGTACTCTTCTTCCCCTTCATCCCCCTTGAGCCGCAAGGGGGCCACACACAAAATACCAAAGAATGCTAGCTTCCTAGCTTGCCTCGAAAGGTCGAGCTACCACTCGTTGTCTGAGCTGGGTATCCCCAACTCCCACAAGAAAAGTTCGATCAAGGTAAAATTTCGGCAATGTAACCTTACACAAGCCAAAATTGATCCATACTCCTCCCCAATCATCCTTTTTATAGGGTTTTTCAAGTTATTAGTTTTCCAAACGCTCATTAGATTCCTTTTTCATTTATTTAATTAGGAAAACCCTCCCCCAAAAACATGTCTCCCAATCCCCTAGTTGCACCAGAAAATCAATTTATTAATTAATTAAATTTTCCTATTTCCCTCGCCCACCTAAAAGCATTCCTAAAAACGCTCCTCAATGTCCCATTATTCCCTTACAATTATTAAATGAATCACGCCTTACTTAAATCCTAGTTGAGTTCATAAATAGAAAGTATTGAACACACCTACCACACATAGAGGGGGGTTGAATGAGTGTGGGGCTCTTTTTCCCAAAACTTCCTTCTTGCACAAAAAATTATCAATCAACATTCAACATTTATTCATTACCCATTGTTGTCGTTTAAAACTAGTTAGATGTAGGCACATATCAACAACATATATCAACAATATATCATCAACAATTCATCATCACAATGAACATAAAGAACAGAATATGTATGTATGATTTTCTTTTTATTACGGGCTACAATTCTTGGGGTTTATCAACAACAACTGAATAGAGTACAACTCTACAAGAGCCCTAGCCCTATATGTAAGACTCAACTTACATTCTCAGCACCAACTGATATGAGGCAACAATCCTCAATAGATATCAATCTGTCAATAGGTATGGGACCTGTCATTAGTGCAGCCCATGTGTGAATGCACCCTGGCTCACTACAGCCCATGTGTGAACGCGGCCAGTGTATAATGCAACAAGCATATGCTTCTGAGCAACTAGGGTTTTTCTTTTCTTCACATGCTCAGATCCTTTGCAATCTGCAATCACTTTCTCTGATGTCTTCCACTGTCCAAACTGACCCATAGCCAATCACAACACATCCAAGCTCTCCAATAGATTGCTCATGTTCCACAACAAATAAATATGAATGCTATCTCAATCATGTATAAATAACTAGTATACCATAGCAATCATGTCACCACTGAATCACAAGAGTGTTGCTCACTCCATCAACCAAATCAACCAAACTAAACCACATCATAGAAGCCATACCAAGAATTCTCTAATAATTCAAAACACATAAAACAATAGTATCCATCAAGACAATAATGTAACCATACCAGTGTTTCAGTGATAGATCTGAGTCCATAGAATGCAGATCTGGAACTTGCCTCGTCATCCAAGATCTTGGCACTAGCTCAAACAAAAATCTCCATGATTTTATCCACTCCATGCTCCCAGTACACAGACAACCCCCGTGTACACTCACCCTATACATAGCCAGCCTTCATGTACACACACCCTATACATAGACAGCTCGCGTGGACATCAGAAAATAGGGTTTTCTTTGAATCCAAGACTTTCGCCGTCAAGATCTTCAACATTGTTGAAACTTTGATGCATCCATGAGATCCTCCTCTCACTCTCTTCCTCAGAATAGATCTTCAATCATGCTCAAAATATCCACACCAATAGGATGCTCTGACAAGAAGATCTCCATCAATACTCCACAAGATATTCACAAGAAGCTCGCCATTGATCCACAAAAGGATTCTTACCAAATGTGCATTTTACTAGAGATTCTAGTTTCTTATTTATACTTTCATCTTCTAGGTCACTTAACCCATTTTAGGTTACTTAACCCATTTCTAGGTCACTTAACCTATTTTCCTTATTTTAGGGTTAACCACTTTCCATGAATAGAAAGTTCTCCA
>SNQJ01S0003945.1:257358-267792 GCA_010110895.2 Picea sitchensis | reverse complement strand
CTTAGGCGAACTCTCGGCCATGCATGGCGAAGAGTTCCAGTTAACTGACAAAAAGCCTTGTGTCTCGGCGGAAACTTTCCTGATTTCTTGCTTTGTTAGGTACCCGCGGGCTGTAGTGGGTTAGCCCGTGGATACCCGCGTGCAGTAGAAGGTCAGCAAGCGGTCACCCGCGCCCAGTGAAGGGTTAGGGCGCAGGTCCCTTGATTTAAGTGGTTTTTTGAGGATTTGTTCAACTTTGCTAGGAAGAGGCATGAGTTGGCCTGATGCCAGGTAAACCTGTGTGGTGCATTTTTGGGTTATAACATGAAGTGATCGGTAGAGTAGCACACTACCCAGTAGTAGGTTAACACCGTTCAAAGCAAAGTCATGGAAGTGACTCAGAGGCTTAAACCTGTACAAGATGAGGCTTACCAACTGTTCACAGAGATAGAAGGTTGAGGATCAGAACTAGAGAAAGTTGTCACTACAACTGAACAACGCCTAGATGTACCTGTCAACGAAGTAGTCATAGAAGAGTTCATTGAACAAGAGGCCATAGAACAACAACAAGTCGAAGCAGCTCGATCCAAGATTGAGGCTTTTGAAGAAAATGTAGTCATATCAGAGTGACTCGGGACGAGTCACAGGTGAGTGTTGGGGGCCTGTTGTCCCTTGACCAAGTTTTGGGAGATCCTTGGTCAAGTTTGACCTAATTTTGGGACTTTGACAGGCTTTCAAAGATGGATCGCAATATGAAGCAAAGATCGCGGGATCTCGACCCCTTTTTAGGCCTTTTGGGTTTTGGTATTATGTAATGGGTATGGGAATGTCGACCCATGGGTTTACCCATGCCTATACCCACTTTTGTAATGTATAAATAAGTAGCTAGGTGATGTAAATAGCGGTGCTAGGTGCTAAGGGCGAAAAGTTTGGTTTATGTGATTGAAAGTTCTAAGTGTTGAATAGAGATTGGTTTTGTGCATGCTGTGTAGAACTTGCAGAGCAAAGTGCAAGTAGTTGTAAGAAGGCTTTGTGTTGTAACCTATCTCGGGGAAGGAGGATCTAGCAGAGTGCATATATATCCTGTCCTATGTGGAGTAGGGTTTTCAAGGATCTGTGCATGTAATTGATTGACATAAGATAATAGAAGAGAAGAAGAGTTGGTGGACGTAGCCCCAGGGTGGGGTTGAACCACGTACATGTTGTGTTTCATTGCTTTGTGCGATGTGTTGATGTGTTTATTTCCCAATTCCTTGACTTAGATGAATGATAGACGTGTTAATTATTTGTGTTGGACACACCTAACACACTTAGAGGGGGGGTGAATGAGTGTGGGGCTCTTTTTCCCAAAACTTCCTTCTTGCATAAAAACTCATCAATTAGCATTCAACATTTATTCATTACCCATTGCTGTGATTTATAACCAGTTAGATGTAGGCACATATCAACAATATATATCAACAATATATCATCAACAATTCATCATCACAATGAACACAAAGAACACAATATGTATGTACAATTTTCTTTTTATTACGAACTATAATCCTTGGGGTTTATCAACAACAATTGAATAGAGTACAACTCTACAAGAACACCATATCTATATGCAAGACTCAGCTTACATTCTCAGCATCAACTGAGATGAGGCAACAATTCTCAAGAGATATCAATCTGTCAACAGGTATGCGATCTGCCAGTAGTGCAGCCCACGTGTGCACATGCCCTGGCTCACTACAACCCACGTGTGAACCCGACCAGTGTATAATGCAACAAGCATATGCTTCTGAGCAACTAGGGTTTTTCTTTTCTTCACATGCTCAGATCCTATGCAATCTGCAATCACCTTCTCTTTTGTCTTCCACTATCCAAACTGACCCACAGCCAGTCACAACACATCCAAGCTCTCCACTAGATTTCTCATGCTCCACAATAAATCAATATGAATGCTATCTCAATCATGTATAAATAACTAGTATACCATAGCAATCATGTCACTACCGAATCACAAGAGTGTTGCTCACTCCATCAAACAAATCAACCAAATTGAGCCACATCATAGAAGCCATACCAAGAATGCCGTAAGAATTCACAACACATCAAACAATAGTATCCATCAAGACAATAATGTAACTATACCAGTGTCTCAGTGATAGATCTGAGGCCATAGAATGAATATATGGAACCCGCCTCATCATCCAAGAGCTTGGCACCACCTCAAAAAAAAATCTCCATGATTTTATGCACTCCACACTCCCTGTACACAATCAGCCCGCATGTACACTCACCCTATACATAGCCAGCCCGCGTGTACATGCACCTTATACACAGACAACCCGCGTGGACATAAAAAAATAGGGTTTTCTGTGAATCCGAGACTTTTGTCGTAAAGATCTCCAACATTGCTGAAACTTTGATGCATCCATGAGATCCTCTTCTCACTCTCTTCCTTAGAATAGATCTTCAATCATGCTCAAGAGATCCATACCAATAATATGCTCTCACAAGAAGCTCTCCATCAATACTTCAAAAGATATTACCAAGAAGCTCTCCATTGATCCACAAAAAGGATTCTCACCAAATGTACTTTTTACAAGAGATCCTAGCTTCTTATTTATACTTTCATCTTCTAGGTCACTTAACCCATTTTAGGTTACTTAACCCATTTCTAGGTCACTTAACCTATTTTCCTTATTTTAGGGTTAACCACTTTCCATGAATAGAAAGTTCTCCAATACTTTATCATTTAAATATTCCTTCTTGATTTTGTCACTTCATTTTATCATTTAAATAATCTTTCTTGATTTTGTCACTTTACTTTATCGTTTAAATAACGATTTCTTCTTTTCAAGCACTTTTACTTCTTTGACCTTGGGGGATTCAAGCCTTTATATGGGGGTCCTCCAACTTCATAAGTCCATAACTCTCAAACCGTGAGGAGTTATGTGACATTCCACATACCACCGGAAATGGCATGACAAGAACTATCCATCTAGGATAGTTTCAGCAACAAATTCATTGATCTTCATCTCATTATTCCACATACAAGCATGGGTCCTCCAACCATTATCCTAGGATAACTTGATCCATAAAGCATATTCTCGTGAGGGATTTCACCATACAGGGACCACTTTGGAGTTCATCCATTTGTGCACCTTATCAACCATGATAAGACAATAATGATTCATCTTTGTATCAATTCACCACTGCATCATATATCAATGACAACATATTGATCCATCTTCATCAATGCATCATATCAATGATCCATCTTTATCAATTGGTTTCCACTTGGACATCTATCATTCTCATCAAGTGCATCATATCAATGATCCATCTTTATCAATTGGTTTCCACTTGGACATCTATAATTCTCATCAAGAGCATCATATCAATGATCCATCTTTATCAATTGGTTTCCACTTGGACATATATCATTCTCATCAATGCATATTCATTGTTCATCAATCATCAATCAATAAATTACTTGACATCAATCAAACCAAACCATTTACATCAATGACATATGATCCAACAATCTCCCAAATAATCAAACCATTGGCATCAATGACAACATGATCCAACACTTTGTGCTTGATCTTATGAATGAATGTTAGATATGACTTATGTACATGTGTTGAATGTTGAATCTGGTAAGATCTGATATTTTCTGTCATGATAAGTGTTGCTAAATGCTAGATGTGAATGACTAATGCGTTGTACTATAATTAGGGTTTGTCTACGCTATTACTAATAACTGAATGTTGATAAGTATAACTGTTGAGTGCTTTGTTAAGTGGTTAAAATCACATATCTGTGTCCCAACTAAGTTTGCAGACATCTAAGTCCTGCAACCACCCCTACCTCTACCTCGGGTGAGACTACATCTTCTTCGGAGGTGTTGCCGAAAGGGCCGGTAGTTAGGGTTTTTTTGGTGCATTGTTGTAGCGTTGAACCCTGGGTCTGCCCCTGTGCCAACATAGAGTGTAGGCAGAAATAATGACTAGGCAAGTCATACCATAGTTTAATCAAGGTCCAACTCCATACAAAACTACGCAACAATAGTATAATAATGCACAACAACCATATAATAACGTACAACCATAGTACAACATGGCACAACCTCAGTACAATACCACACAGTTTAATCAAGAACCTCAATATAATGCGCCGAGAGGATATTGAGCAGGCTACAGAGGTGGAGGATGAGCCCGAGGAGGTTTCAAATGAGGTAGAGGACCAATGGTGTGTCACAATTGCCAACAACTGGGACATTACTCAATGGAATGTCCACTTCCACTAGAAACTTGTATGTATTGTCACGCATCAGACCATGATACAAAAGAATGTCCAACACTACTAGTAAAGATTAAGGAAAAGAGGAATCAGAACAACCAGAATGTTCAGTGGATTTTCGTCAAATCAAGGGATGAAGGATGAAACATTAATATAGTTACTCATGGAGGAGAGAAAACAGAGGATGACATTGTTCGACAAGTGCCAGCACATAATCAATGGGTGAAAAAGAACATCGAACCAAGGAAGCAGTTCAACACGCAGAAGGAAAAGGAGATATTTAAGCAAGACTGACAAGAATTTCAGAAGGAAGATATTGCAACGACTTCAATTGCACAACAAAGAAAGGAAGCACCTGAATACAAAATGCCTCCAATATTGGATCATACCAGTGGAATAGATTCCATGGGCCAAGTAAGTACAATCAAAGGATTTTTTCAATCATGTGTAAAGGTATTAAGTGATCCATCATTTGTGAACATCTTGCAAAACATACTAGAAAAGTGTATCCTTGAGACGGAAGAAAATCTAGAACCAAAAACTGTCAATCACCTACACAGAAGAAGAAGAACAAGTAGGGAATTTAGACTGAATTCCAACATTGGAGATTTCAATATGGGAGACATTATACTAGACCTAGGATCTAAAGTTAATGTACTACCAAAGAAGACATGGAAATGCATGGGAGATCCCACATTAGGATATTCACCTATTCAATTGAAACTGACAAACCAACACAGAGTTCTATCGATAGGTAGACTAAAAGGAGTAACAATAGACCTGGATGGAGTGCACACTAAAGTAGATTTTGAAGTCATTGAAATAGTGGACGACACAACACCTTACCCAACATTGCTTGGTTTGGATTGGGTGTTTGACAACCAGGCCATAATCAACTTAAAGACCAAAAAAATGACATTTGAGTCAGGAGAATACAGGGTCATCACGCCATTAGACCCATTAGAAGGAGAGAGGTTCATAGAACCTACTTGTTTGGACCTAGAGGAAATCGTCCAGTTGTACAGAACATCTGTGCACGATGAGGATTATGTAAACCCAACTGCAAAAGAGATACTAAGTTCGTGGAGAATCACTTCCTGTGCAATAGATTCAAATACCAATTTAGATAATTGGAAACAAAGGCTACATGAAGTATCTATGAGGATATGTGCACGAATAGATTGCGCCGTAATATGTGTAGGCACATAAATTAGAGAACCACCCAATTTCCATGTGGTAAACGATTTGGAAACATTATTAGCACAATATGAAGATGAATTCTTGGAGAACCAGATATTGTTAGCACTTGATATAACACTCAAGGCCACACCTGCACGATGGTGGGGCACACACAAAGAGACAATCATAGACTGGTACCAATGCAAGCGGTTACTCCTTATAAGGTTCATCACATAACATAAAAAAAACAAACAACAGAAGTATGATGGAAAAAGAACACCAGTAGAACACTTGGAGGAGCGTAGAACACTATGGAAAATGACACCTCTAGAGGAATGGCCTCATTATTTTATACATACTCTAGAGGGCATACCAAAAAACTAGTATATAGACCAGGAATTAAGCAAAGGAACTACAACCTAGATGACATTGCAACATAATTTTATAGTCACTTTCTCATTTGAGCATGAGAAACCCAACATAGATGTCGTGCTGAAGCATATAAGAGGAGTGATATTCATCAAAGATCTAGAAGTTGAAATGATCATAGAAGAAAAACAATGGAACAAACAAACAGTTAAAGAACTTTTGTTCTCTTACCATGTGAAAGAGGAAGCACCGAATGAAGATGATCCATGCAATATTCAGATTGCATAAGAATAAGAAGAAAGAGAAGTGGAAGGTCCACCTATAGAATCAGAAGTTATTGCCATGCTGATCAAAGTAAAGAAAGTCAATATTGGGACAGCTGAGCAGCCCAAAATGGAAAGCATTGGAGACTACTGGGATGAGCAGACAGTAGAAAACATCACAGATCTATTACGCAAATACAATGACTTTTTTCCTACAACATTTACAGAGATGAAGGGAATAGAAGGAGAGCTAGAAGAGATGAAGATACCACTCAGACCAAAAGTGAGATCAATCAGACAACGACCATATAGACTGAACCCCATATATAAGCAGAAAGTGAATGCTGAGATTGACAGGATGCTAGAAGTCGACATCATAGAACTGGTTGAAGAATCGGAATGGATAAGCCCAATGGTAGTACGAGACAAGAAACAAGGAGGGATTAGGATATGCGTCGACTTGCGGAAGTTGAATGATGCATTCCTACATGACCCATTACCTACACCCTTCATAGATAAAGTGTTAGAGAACATAGGAGGACACATAGCCTACTCATTCACTAATGGATTCTCAGGCTACCATAAGATCAAGATAGCACAAGAAGACAGATACAAGACCACATTTGCGACAGAATGGAGATCTTATCAGTACACAGTTATGTCATTTGGATTGAAGAATGCACCAACAATATTTTCTAGAGTAGTCATTGTTGCATTTAAGGAATTCATCCACTAGTTCCTAGAAGTTTACCTGGACGATTGGATAGTTTACAGTTTGTTGAAAGACCATGTAGAAGTCTTATGCCTAATGTTAGAAAGATGTAGACAATGTCAAATATCACTGAACATAAATAAATGCATATTTGGAACACCGTTCAGGATACTATTGGGCCATATAGTATGTGAATAGAGTTTATTAGTATATCCTACAAAGATCGCAGTCATTATTAACTTACCACAACCAAAATATTTCGTTAGCTAAGAGCGACGTTGGACACATAGGTTACTACAGGAAATTTATCAAATGTTATGCATAGATAACTGCACCAATGGAAAATCTACTAAGGATACAAATTTTCAGTGGAACAACGAGTGCCAACATGGTTTGGATACCCTAAAGGAAAAGATGGTCACCGCGCCGATATTAGTCTTTCCAGATTCAGAGAATACATTCCATGTACATGTAGATGCATTGGCGTAGCTAGGAGCGAGGGACTTGGATCACCCAATCACATTTGCGAGTATAAAGATATATGACTTAGAATAAAGCTATAACATGACAGAAAAAGAAGGCCTAGCTATGGTCTATGCACTTAAAAAGTTCAGACATTACTTATTGGGGAAACACTTTAAGATGGTCACAGATCACTCAACCCTGAAATATTTATCCAACAAGCCAGTATTGGGGGGGAAAATATGTCGATGGTTACTACTATTCCAAGAATTTGACTTTGAATTAATCGTCAAACCAAGAAAGTTAAATGCAGGACCTGAACACCTATCAAGAGTCACCAATGGAGAAGAACCTACAAAATTGGAGGACAACTTTCCAGATGCATAGCTATTCTCAATTCATATCGCTGATGAATACTTCGCAGATATCATCCAGTACTTGAGCACAGGTACTACATCAAAAGAGTATAATACTACGTAGAAGAAAAACTTGGTAGTCTGTGTTGCCGACTATCAACTGATTGCAGTACATCTATATAAGATGGGCATAGATAGCATCTTGCTAATATATGTGTTAGAAAATGAAAGACCAAGAGGTTTAGCAGAATCCCATGAAGGAATAGCAGGAGGGCATTATGCAAGAAAATCTACCCCGCAGAAGGTATTGCGTGCAGGACTATGGTGGCCAACGATCCAAAGAGACTCGAAGGAGTACTGTAAAAAATGTGATGTCTATCAAAGGGTAGGAAAACCCAATAGAAGGGACGAGATGCCATTATGACAAAAAGTAACACTCCAAGAATTTTATAAATGGGCAATAGATTTTGTGGGACCAATCAACCCACCAGCAAAAATAACAAGAGAAAGGTACATTATCACTGTGATGGAATACCTAACAAGATGGGCAAAAGACACACCAGTAAAGGATTGCAACGCAGAAACAACAACACATTTTTTATTCGAAAAAGTAATCACTATATTTGGGTGTCCAAGAATTTTAATGAGCGACCAAGGCACACACTTCATAAACAACACCATCAATGTTATGACTAAATAGTTTGAAGTCCATCATCAGAAGAGCACACCATATCACCCACATGCAAACGGTGTTGTGGAAGCATTTAACAAAATATTGGAGAACGCGCTGACAAAGATATTTAATGTCAACAAGGACGATTAGGATCTCAAAGTACCAACAGTATTATGGGCCTACAGGACTACATGAAAAAAATTGACAAGGCACACACCATTTAGACTGGTTTATGTCCAAGAAGCAGTGGTTCCATTATAATTTCTAGTACCAAGCTTGTGCGTAGAAACACTTACACAAATGACCGAATGAGGTGCAATACAGGAGAGACTGAACCAGTTAATGACCATGGAGGAAGACCGAATCTTAGTAGTATTCCACCAATAAGTTCAGAAAGAAAGAGATAAATCTTGGCACGATCGACACATCAAGAAGAAGACGTTCAAGGAAGGAGACCTAGTACTAATGTATGACAACAAATCATTTTAGCATGCAGGAAAGCTCATAATGAATTGGATAGGACTGTACGAAGTAAAATCTTTCACATATGGAGGAGATGTACAATTGAGAGACTTATCAGGAACATAACTCAAAGGGATGATTAATGGGAACCGACTGAATCTCTACAAGGATAGTCGACCACCCACCGCACAGTAAAAAAAAAAAAGGAAATAACCAAGGAGGGTGTAGTGCACCAACGGTAGAAAGGTCACATGAATTTAGAAACCCAACCTTGGTGAGGAGAAGGAAAACGGTCACATAAAAAGGGAAACAAGCAGGAAAAGGAAAGTCGACAAAATCTGGATGACATGAAAGCACTGAGAGGAATTAAAGGACGACTAGGACCGATGGGATGCCACATTAAATGAACCAACTGAAGACGGAAAGGGAGAGTAATGGAAAGTATGAACCCTTCAGAGATGCATTGAACCCATAGTTAAGGTGCATTAAAACCCATAATGAAGGAAGCGTCATCGACAAGCTTCATGGAAAACCCATACAACACACAGACGCGGAAGCAAATACTCTATTCACGAAAGAAGAGAAGAAAGAGAGAAATAGAAGAAGAAAAGAATAGAGCGAGCTCACAAAGGTCACAGAGACAATTCAAACCCAACAAAAAGTCGAAATTCACCACCATGTCACTGACCAAGCAAGCAGAAGTGAGCCATACCACCAAAAAAAACAAAGTTCAGACTAGGTCATGAGGACAGGCGGAAGAAGGTGAACAACAACCACCGTAGATCATCAACATTGATGAAATCCCATCGCCAGAGACAACATCGGTGCACTCAAAACCCATACTAGAAGAAACTCAATAGTCAGCACTGGAGGGCACGAATACAAACATACCGACAAAAGTGTAGGAGCCACAGAACTAGGAAACAAAAACCCTTTAGGAGGTACAACAAGAAAACAATGGACCAGTTCCAGAAGGAAATGGAACAAAGATGAATAGGGACGCACAATCGAGCCATATGAGTCTCAAATGACCATATCATACCACCCACTGGAGGGAGTAGTCGAGGATATCACGGGTCAGCCAGAATGGCAGACTGAGGAACAAATGGAAGTTGCGGGAACTTTGAGCCAACCACCACCATCAAGGAAAGATAAGATATAGATACCTAGATCATCTTGAAATAAACCGGCATAATAAATCATTCTACCATGCATACTAGATGGGGTGCAGGTAGGACCAGAGCTAGTGGGTCATGTTGAGAAACTCAAGTACTCAGACCATGACATAGAAGACAAAGACAAGTTCCCGGAACTTACAAAACGCGTATACATGGAGACGGTGGGCACAAGTTGTTGGAGCATAACCCTAACTTACATTAGTTTATACCTAGCTTAGACTCCTAGATATTGGTTAATACATCCATTTACACTTTATTTCACCTAATTTGGCCACATAGAGAAGAAGGGTGCCTCATCCCTAGATTTTAGGGAACGCTGTTAATTTTAGATCAAGACTCAACTCCCGGTTCTTGATTTTCTCGATTTATTCTTGATTTTATTGATTTATTCATGATTTATTCCAACTCCCCCATGAAAAAACTCATCTATTATTGGGGAATGTGCACCTCCTCTTTGAGTGAGAGATTTATTCCTTAATTAATGATTTTTGTCGTTACTATTATT
>SNQJ01S0003945.1:230440-257348 GCA_010110895.2 Picea sitchensis | reverse complement strand
TCAGGGCCTACATGTACTTCCTTTTTCAATTCACTTTGTCATCTTCAAAAATTCATTTCTCCTCAACCATGAGGATCCATGTGACATGCCACATACCACCGGAAATAGCATGATGTATACTATCCATTCATGGGTTTTGTATATTCATGTGCATTTGCCTTCATGTCCAAATACCTTTATCAATCTTGCAGTCCAAAACCTATGACTAGGGTTGACATCAATGACAACAATCAATCTTCCAACAAGAACTGTCTCTCTTATCAGTTAAGGGAGCTTAAGTGAGATAATGCACATCATTTGATTCTTGTGGACATTAATGAGTGTGTGACATGTATCTTTAGTGGTGTAGGTCGAACTATGTGGTCTCACTTAGCTTATGACACCTATTTTAGCTATTTCTAGCTTTTTTTGACTAGAATTTCGATGTTGGAAATTCTATATATTCACCTCCCCTATTCTTTTTGAGGATGGTTGCTCATGTATATTCATTTTTTATTAATACAATTCTCTGATTTATGGAGAAAATTTTTTCTCTCATCTCTTGAATATCATCAAATTTCACGTGTTCAATTTAACTAGAATTCTAGATCTATCAGAGTTTCTGCAGGAATTCTACATGGTATCAGAGCTAGATTGAATCTAGTGGATTGTACATGGTTTTATTTGAAGGTATAGATCATCAGGAGGCATAGAAAGCAGAAATGGATCATCTCTCTTATCCCACAAAACTCATTCTAAATCCTTTCAATTACTTCGAATGGAAGACAGAGATCTCTCTGCTCCTCCAAAGCAAAGGGCTTTACAGGGTAACAATGGGAACGAAGAAAGAACCGACTACTGCAGCAGAGAAGATAAAGTATTTCAATAAATTAGATGAAGCAATTGGGTAGATATTCCTATCAATTTCTAGATATATCCTCCTTCATGTCAGTGGAGCCACTACTCCCGATGTGGTCTGGACCACATTGGAAGGACTATTCAGCAAGAAGGATGCAATGAGAGTGCATCAACTGGAGAATGAACTCATATCCCTAAGTCTAATTCATTTCAACAACCTGCAATAATTCTTCACCAAGTTAAAATCCCTCCTCTTTGAAATTAATGCATGTGGAGTCACGAAAGAGGAAGAACAACTCATCCTTTCAATTCTCTCGAAATTAGGCCCTAAATATTTCGTATTTGTGTCGTCTTTTCAAGCATCTAAATTGACTCAGGAAAAATGGAAAATTCCTCCATTGAATGATTTCATTGTAGGATTGAATCAAGATCAATATAAGTTAGTCCAAATGGGTTCCATCAAGCGTTCCAATAACCAAGCACTTGCGGCTACTAATGCTCCAAAGAGCAGTGGAAAAGACAAGAAAAAAGGAACGGGTAAATTTCCTCAATCGAAGAAGGAGAGATCTGCACAATATTTAGATAACTCTTCTGAGCCTAAGGGTAATAAGAAGAAGGAAAAAACACTTTTCATCTACTTTTATAAAAAAAATTATCCCGAAGAAAATTTCATGAGGAAGACTATCGATGAGATGGCTAAGCAATTGCAACAATACAATCTCACGGTGCCCAAAAATGCAAAGAAGAAAGATGATAATAGAACGGGAGGGAGAGCACGAGATGGTCATGATTTAATGGCTGTCACATCCACTCCATCATCTTGGATCCTTGATTCAGGTGCATTGAACCATATGGCTAAATCAAAAGATGAATTTTCCTCCATTGAAGAAAGCACTAGATCCCCAATTTACTTGGGAGATGCCACACCCGCAAAGGTGTGCGGAGAATGAATTGTTGATATTGAAGGGGGCTGCTTCAAAAATGTGCTTCATGTTCCCTCACTATTCTCAAATATTCTCTTGATATATCATATCATGCATTCCGGCTCTGGAAGGAAGGTGGAGTTCACTCCGGACTCCGCAGTGATTACCGACATTTCCACAGGCTCACAGCGTGCACATGGAATTGCAGATCACGGTTCTCATTTGTATTTCTTCTCCCACTTTGTTCCTAAATCTATTAGAATTGTATTTATGTCACAATATAATTATATCAAGAGGGTTATGGAATGAAATATTTGTCCATCTAAACTATAATTACTTGCATCAACTCAACAAGGAAAACATGGTAGAAGGATTGCCAGCTATTAAATTCACAAGCGATGTATGTCAAGGATGCATTCTTGGCAAGCATCTAGAGAAAAAGTTTGACAAAGGGAAGGCACAGAGAGATTCTTCACCTCTTTGGATGATTCATAGTGAAATCACGGGCTCATTCCCATGGTGTTCAATCAGTAAGGCTCGATATGTACTCACCTTCATAGATGATTTCTCTCGCTTTACTTGTGTATTTTTTTTGAAATTAAAATCGGAAGTATTTGAATGCCTTATAGAATTTAAAGCACTTGCTGAGAATGAGTATGGGTCTAAGATTAAGATACTTCATAATTATAATGGGGGGGAGTATGTCAACAAATATGTGCAACAACTTTGTATTGATGCAGGTATACAACTACAACACACAGTGCCATATACACCACAGCAGAACGGTGTTGCGAAGAGGAAAAACCAGTCCTTAAAAGAGATGACCAATTGTATGCTACAATTGAAATCATTATCTCCCAAGATATGGGATGAAGCTATTAATTGTGAAGAATACATTCAGAACCAAGTTCCTCACAAATCACTCAAAGGCACCACTCCTTTTGAATGTTGGACCGGTAAGAAACCGAAAGTGTCGCACTTTCGTATTTTTGGTTCACGAGCATGGGCTCACATTCCAACAGATAAGAGGAAGGATTTGGAGCCTTAAAGTGTTGAATGCATATTTGTTGGATATATTGAAGGTGTCAAAGGATATATATTTCTGGACTCTCACACTGAAAATTTCATTCTAGCTCGAAGTGTGAAGTTTAAAGAAGAATCACTGCATGATTTTTCAAAAGACCCTGTCGAGGAACCGCTTGTTGTCATTGATGAGGAGGAGTCAGAAACTTCTTCGAGCACTTCAGAGAAGCCATTAGAGAATAATTTTGGGTGTGATATAGAGGATGAGGAGTAGTTCATGGATGGTCCAACTCAGTTTCCAACTTGGGCAGAGAAAACCCTGCAAGATGCGGGTGAACTAGTCGGTGATCCTGCAGATACAAGAAGAACTAGATCACAGTTTTTTGGGGATCCTCAAGCCCTGGATGCCACAAAAACTTTGCTGCCCATACATTTCTATATGCCACTTGGTTCATATCCAAAGTCACACTCTGAGGCTTCTGGAAACCCACTTTGGGAGGTTTCCATGGATGAAGAGTACTCTGCTCTTATGGACAACAACACATGGGACTTGGTTCCACTTACGAAAGGAAGAAAGCTTGCTCGATGTCGATGGATATATCGAAAAAATATTTCTTCAGATGGTGAGATCAGAAAGTATAAATCTCGACTTGTCACAAAAGGATACTCACAGGTACGTGGCATAGACTACACAGAGACATTTGCACCTGTTGCAAAAATGGACTCCATTCGACTAGTTTTGGTCATTGTCGCTTCTCGCAGATGGGAAGTTCACCACATGCATTACATTCATGAGATGATCTGTGATAGAGTCATTTCACTACAGTACTTCCCCACAAAGCAGTAGGTTGCATACATCTTCACCAAGTCCTTCACTGAAAAGAAAATTTCAAAACTGAGAGCTATGCTTGGAGTGGTGGAGACAACTGAGTAGGTCACTTTTGACCACTCATCATTTTTTTTACTCTTTTGGGGGTGGGGTTTCCCATGAGGTTTTACCTCTTTCCTCTTTTCATGAGGAGTTCTTTTATGTAATGAGTACCTAAAATGGCCAAGTTGTCGGGAGTCAAATTTTTTGTCATTGCAGTTAGGCCTAAGGGGGGGTGTTGGAGAATAACCCTAACTTACATTAGTTTATACCTAGCTTAGAATCCTAGATCTTGGTTAATACATTCATTTACACTTTATTTCACCTAATTTTTCCACATAGAGAAGAAGGGTGCCTCATCCCTAGATTTTAGGGAAAACTGCTAATTTTAGATCAAGACTCAACTCTTGGTTCTTGATTTTCTTGATTTATTCATGATTTATTCCAAATCCCCCATGAAAAAACTCATCTATTATTAGGGAATGTGGACCTCCTCTTTGAGTGAGAGATTTATTCCTTAATTAATGATTTTTTCCGTTACTATTATTAGTAACTACTATTTTGGGT
The DNA here is from genome assembly GCA_010110895.2 of Picea sitchensis. NCBI lineage: Eukaryota > Viridiplantae > Streptophyta > Pinopsida > Pinales > Pinaceae > Picea > Picea sitchensis. The sequence continues at coordinate 253,130 of SNQJ01S0003945.1, read as the reverse complement.
CAGTTAAGTGAGTTGGAACTGCTTCTCTTGTCAATTAAGTGAGATTAAGTGAGATAATGCACATCACTTGACTCCTGTGGACATTAATGAGTGTGTGACATGTATATTTAGTGGTGTAGGTCGAACTATGTGGTCTCCCTTTGCTTATGACACCTATTTTAGTTATTTCTAGCTTTTTTTGACTAGAATTTCTATGTTGTAAATTCTATATATTTACCTCCTCTCTTCTTTCTGAGGATGGTTGCTCATGTATATTCATTTTTTATTAATATAATTCTCTGATTTATGGAGAAATTTTTTTCTCTCATCTCTTGAATATCAGCAAATTGCATGTGTTCAATTTAACTAGAATTCTAGATCTATCGGGGTTTCTGCAGGAATTCTACATGAGTCGGTTTGGGGAACCACTTGATCAGCCACTCCAATGGGAAAATGGGTTGCAGGAGACAAGAATTTTAGGTCTGGTGGACCTACCACATTTTGGCAGGGGTCAACACGCAACATCATGCGTCAATAAGATACTAGCAGTCACACATGGCAGGGACATCTGGTTGGACAAGCTCGTGTCGATAGACGTAGATCTTATCGCGAACATAACAAGATCACCAACTTGGGGCATGGATCTGACGTATTTTTTGGATGACAAATCCAGGGAGAAAGCGCTACCACAAGACATGAAGAAAAAGTATGGCATTGACAGGGGAACCAGAGGGATCATTATCAAAAGGGTCAACGATGCCACAACACAACTGGGCACAAAGATCTTACCCTGCAAGCTACTAAGAAAATGCCACAGGGAGGAAATCCCAGCTAGATTCATTGCAGTTGCAACTCATTGCACAGAAGGCACCTCAATGATTTGGGCACCGTATCTCTTGAACCTATTCCTAGCTAACTGTAAGGATGTGCAGGATCTAGGAACATAGTTCCACTATTCATGGTTGATCACACTAATAGTCTTCATGGGATGGAGAGAGCCAAGGTATGTATTTTTGGCACTAGACCCAAACCAAATCAAGCGGAAAGATATTTGTTTCTCAGAGCTAGGCCAAAGGCTAGGAGAAAAGAGGCAAAGGGGTCTATCTTTGAAGGATACCTACGCGACCTACAAGAAGCCATCTCCAAGATGTGGAGAATAACACCAGAAGCTGTCACACAATATGGGGACATCACCAACTTACAGGCCACATGACATGTAATGTGGATACATGAAAGGAAGGATACAGATAAAGAGTGGATGCAAATGCACTGCTATATCATAGAGTGGAACATTGACATGGTCATCAGTGAATGGGACGATGAGTGGAAGACTCCCATCCTTACCCAGGAAATACCGGAAAGAACAATATAAGAAGAGGCAGGGAAGGGAGAGACCCAGCTAAAGGAAATTCAAGTACCCAAGAGACAAATAATGGGCCAGGGAAAGACAACATAGATAGATAAAGGGTCAACGAAGACATGGCCCCAGAACGGAAAGAAATATAAGACACAGATGGCTAAGGAGCAACAGAAACAGGCCGAACCTGCGCAAGAGGCTGTAGTAAATCCCAACCCATAGCAACTAGGGGGTAACAAGAGGCTAACCACGTAGACAGGAGGTGCGTGCAAGAAATCAAAGGCACAAAGAACACCACTAGAGTATACGATCACAGATGACTATGGGGAAATGATAGCCCGAATGGTTCAAGATTTTCTATCCAAGGACGTCGACCACACTGCACACCACAGGGACATGATTGAAGAGAAATTGGTAGGCATGTGATAGCTCCTCAATAAAATTGGGTAAGGGAAGCCAACAAGAAGCAGGGTACTCGAACCATTAGAACTGCAGACAGAAGGAAGAGTGCAAGAAGAGGAACAAGAGTTAGTCCAGAAAATGTTGCAACCGCACATAACATTCCATATCAACCCTAGTATGTTGCGCATGGAAGAAATTGTGGGGAATACACCCTTGAAGAACTTAATCCAAATCCAACTTGTGTACACAAAGATACCATCAGGGGAACTACACAGGTTGCAGGTTAGTGTAAACCACGAGGTACAATCTCGCGCACACAAACACTTAACCGAATTGAAGCAGACAACAAAGAATTGGGAGGCCCTAGAAATAGTATATGAGAAGGATAAATTTGAGACCTAGGAGGAAAGGGAGCGCATAGAAGTATTGGAGTAGAAAGTGGCAGGAACTTACAAGAAGATTCCACAAGCTGCGTAGGGAGAGGAAATCACAGCAACAGAAAAGATTGATCAGAATGCATAGGCAATTGATCAATATCAGAAGGAGATAGAGAATATCCGATAATATCTCACACCAACCAATCCACCAACAGTGACAGAGAAAAGGAATAAGGAAGAAACAACCCAGCGACAAGAGATAGAGCAACAGGTCAACACATAAACTGACTTGTTTGATAAAGCAACACAACTTTGGACGAAGTTAGAGGAGGATCAACAGGTCCAACAGTGGGACAAAGAGGAAGAAAGGATCAATGCAACAATCCAAGAGCTCAAGAAAAATCATAAGACAATACCAATCACAGAACGCATCAAAGGGACATAGGACATGAAGAGATTGCAGGCAGAGCTAATTACTGCACAAATGCAGAAACATGAGCGACATGCTCAAATGGAACCGTTGCAAGAACAAGTAGAAGAATTTCTAGCACAAGAAGAGGAATCCAAGGCACATATAGCACAGACCCAGGCAGAGTGTGTGGAATTGATCAGTGAGGAAATTGTAGTCTAGATAGTGGACACACTCAAGGAGAATACTGCGCAGGCACAGACACTGGCAACAACACTCAAGGAAACATTCTAGGCGATCAACAAGGATATCGAGGAGGCACACAAATATTAGGTGGCTTGGGATGAGCCACATGTTAGTGTTGGGGGCTCATTGGAGGCATGCCAAAGGCCAAAGAAGAAAAGCATGGAATTTTTAGGAAATAACGCATGCACAAGAGAAGCAACAACTGGAAGGAAACACAACACGTGTGCATGCAAGGAAGGCCTACATAAGGAAAGCGACAACTGGAAGGAAGAAAAACACACACGCATGGGAGGAAGACCTAACGATGGTAGGGTTAGGGGTTTGGTAAGGTATTGTAAATGTCTGAAGAGCTCTAAATGTATAGATATATATTTTTAGGCATCATGGTTAGTTCTCTTGGAAGTACTATTATGCTATTATAAGTTATGCATGAGTTGATGCGATATGTAATGTTTTGTTGTAAGACCTATTTTGTAAGTTGTTGAGATAGAAGAGACAAGAGAAGGTATATCTTGAGGATGAGATTGCAGGATGAGGAGCCTGGTGAAATATAGTTCACCTCATATAAATCTTACCCATCAGGGGATAATTGTAAGCACACAGTGCTGCAACGACATAACGACTATAATAAAAGAGTTGAGAGACAAATCTTTGTGGACGTAGCCCAGGAGGGGGTGAACCATGGTAGCATCTGTGTTATGTGATGAATGTTTGTGCATATTATTTTCTAAAGAATTTATTATTATGTTGAATGAATGCGTTATTCTATTGCTTGTTGAGTGCTTTTGTGAAACTAAAGGAATAAGCCTATGGATTTATTGCATTAATCGTGAATAAGAGTATGTTGCATTTACAATTCATAATAGTGGTTCAATGTTTAGCTCTCTTATCTTCCACTCAATCCTTGGTTTTAAACACTTGAGTATTATAGACACCCATTAAGGCTATCTCGGGTGAGACTGCACAACACATACTGTGTGCTACGTTGCCTTCTATCTTACCAGGAGGGCCAAAAGTTTTAGAGGATTTGTTGGAACCCTGAATAGACGTGAACCCTGGGTCAATAAACCCAGACAATTTAGGAGAGAAGTAACCAAAAAATGTTACATTCCCCCTCCCATATAATTGTGTGTTATCCTTGGTGCACAATATGATGATATACATGAATAAATTTGCATCACAATACTAAGAAATACAAATTTTGCAATTTTACAACTCTAGCAGCAGTTCCAACCATAATCTCTTGTTCCTCTCAACCAGCTGACCCAAGGAATGTACCCCAATTCATTTATTCCATTCCATAGGGGTACACTATTATTTTATTAGTGCCCCGAACATAGTTTGGATAGGACTCTAATATGTGGTTATGGAACTCTAGCTACCAAAAATAAAGTCTTGAATTCTTATATTTTGTTTTCTTCAAAATTAACAAAAACTTGTGGGTATTCCTCCTGCATGTTTTCTTCATGCTCCCATGTTGCGTCTTCATGACCATAGTAGTTCCACTAAACCTTTAATATCCCTATGGATATGTTCCTTAATACTTTTAATTTCCATTCTAGGATGCATACAGGTTCACCCTGAAAATTCCCTTCATATTCGACCTGTATCACAGTCCAATCAATTATGTGGTTAGGGTTAGGCACATATTTCTTTAATGATGACACATGAAATATGTTATGCACTTTCATGCATGCAGGAAATGATAGCATGTATGAAATTGAACCTATATTTTATAACATTTCAAAAGGTACACAATATATTGTTGTCATTTTTGGGTACCTTTCCAATCTTAGCGAACTTCTCTTCGCTTTCAATTTTAAAATACATGTTTTCCCACTTTAAATTATCTAAAAAATATGTTCTTGTATGCATAAATTTTCTACCTATATGTCATGGGACAAATTCTCACAGGGATCTCACTGAATACACAACAATATCTCCCTAGGATTATCCTAGTTATCCTAGACAGAAAGGGGGTAGATTACTTATAGTTTTCCTAGATATAAACTCAAACACATAGATTCATAATCATCCTAAAGAGTGGGGAGGATTTGCATACCTTTATTGAGGTGTTCCTTTGTATTTATTGGTTGTTGCAGTGTTGAAACACCAGATCGAAGATCCACAACTTGCTTCCTATAGACAAAAGACAAGAAAAAACTTCTCTTCTTCTCTACTAAGGATTATAATCGTAGATCCAATATAATTATAATCAAATATATAAAGGAATGAATCATATCTATCATTCATTAAGTGAAAATAAATTATATGAGGGGAAAACCAAATGATCTATTAATAAAACATGGAGAATACATACCAAATCATACCTCAACTTGATGAAGATGCATCCTCCTCTGATTCATTTCTCCTCGCCTCCTTGCAAATCCATGAGCAGGATAGGATTCATTGACTTATGGTTGTGATGTTGGATACCTCTGCAGTTGGAAAGCATAACAATACTATTAAATTCTTCATCATCTTTCCCAAGGCTTGAATTTGTTATATAACTCTTGGAGGAGGCTTGGGATACGATTATAGATCTTCTAGATACAGGTAGAGACTCAAATGATGTGATTTCATAGGCCCTTGACATGAATATCCAACTCCTTTCTTTCATATCACCTCACAACTCATCTATTCTAGACGTTTAACAATGCCTTTCTTGTTGAGATACTAGTGACTAGTGAGGGCCTCGCTTGTTGTCTACTAGGTGTCCAAAAAGGACCTCCAAAAATGGGATAAACCTTAGGAAAATATGTATTTTGGATTCTACCTTCTTGTGGGTTCCTTTCTGTCCTATAGGGTGAAAATTAAGGCTATAACACTATCATGTGAAGACTTTAAATTATGCTTGATCTTTGTCATATGCTTCTCCATTTTGTTCAACAAATTTGGCCCAATAAAAGCTATGCCTACTGGATTATCCCAAATTAATGGTGTGTTACACTTTCTTCCATACGACACTTCAAATGGGATCATTTTCAATGAGGCTAGATACACATTATTGTAAGTAAAGTCCACTATCTGGTTATAATATTCCCACTTTGATGGTTGATCCATCACATACATTCTGAGCATGTATTTAATTATTCTATTGGTCCTCTTTGTTTTCCCATGTGAATCTCGGTGATACACTATATTGAGATTTAGATTTGTCCCAAATCCTTTGAACAAACATTTCCAAAAATTATATGTAAACTTTGGATCTCTATCTGAAACTATTGCTTTAGGCACCCCATGTAGCATGGAAACTTCCTTCATGTAGATTTCTACAATATTTTTTTCTTTGTATGTAGTCTTAATCAGAAGAAAATGTGCATACTAAGTCAATTTATTCACCACCACCATGATCGAATCCTGTTGCTTCACTATTTTGGGAATATTTGTAATAAAATCCACTGACTACCTCCCATTTCCATTCTGGAGTGGTTAATGGTTGTAACATCCCAACTAGATCTCTATTTTCAGTCCTCACCTTCTAACACTCGAGGCACCTGGCTATATAATTAGCCACTTGTTTCTTCATTACTGTCCAAAAGTCTTGGCTTCTTATAGCTACAATTGACTTCTAATATCTTGGGTTCTTAGCATATGGCACATTGTTCATTTCCTTCAACATTATATTTTTTAGCTCATTGGAATTCCCCATGTATATTTTTCCTTCATACATGAGAATTTCATCTTCTTTTAGCTCAAATTCTTTAAATTTTTGTTTTAAATCTCCTTATTGTAATGTTTATTTTATTTGTAAATAGTGTTGATCTGAATTTACTACTACAATAATTTTATATTTCAAATATGTCCTATAAATGTTGATGGTTGCAACATGCATCTCGTGTGCTCTCTTGTTGAGTGCATTGGTCACTTGATTTTCTTTTCCTTTGATGTGCTTAATTTCAAAGTCATACTCACTAAGGAACTCTAACCATCTATTTTTTCTAGAATTTAATGTTGGTTGTCCAAACAAATGCGTTAGACCACAATGGTCTGTCCTTGGCTCAAATTTCCTCTCCATGAGGTAATGTCTCCACATTTTTAATACACAAAAAATGACTTCTAATTCCAAGTCATATGTAGTGTAATTCCTCTCATGCTCTTTTAATTTTCAGGACTCATAACATACCACATGAAATTTTTGAATAAGGACTTTATCGAGTCCTTCCTTGCATGCATCAGTGAACACCAAAAAATCTTCATCTTGATTTGTGATCTTCAAGATTGGCGCATTGGTCAAAATGTATTTTAGCTACTAAAATATTTCTTCACATTTGGGATTCTATTCAAATTTTACTCCCTTCTTTTGCAAAGAAGTGATTGGGCTTCCAATCTTTGAAAATCCTTTTATGAATCTTCGGTAATAACCAACAAGGCCCATGAAAAATATGACCTATGTAACATTTATTGGCATTGACCATCCTCTAATGGCCTATGTCTTCTCAGGATCAACTGTTATGCCATCTGCTGATATAATATGGCCCAAGTAGTGCATCGTATTTGGATAAAAGATGCACTTACTTAACTTGGCATACAACCTATGATCTCTTAAAACTTACAACACCATTCTCAAATAATGTTCATGTTCGTATTTTGACTTAGAGTATATGAGTATGTCATCCAAGAACACAATTAAAATATTGTCTAGGTATTCCCTGAACACTCCATTCATCATGCACATGAAAACTAATTGTGCATTTGATAACCCAAATGACACTACCATGAATTCATAGTGCCCATATCTTGTCCTGAATGTTGTATTGCTAATATCTTCTTCCTTTATCCTCATTTGATGATAATCTGATCTCAAATCAATCTTGCAAAATATGCTTGCACCTTTCAGTTGACCAAATAAATCATCAATCCTTGGTAAATGATACTTGTTCTTTATGGTGACCTTATTCAGATGCTTTAAATTAATACAAAACCTTAAGATTCCATATTTCTTTTTTACAAACAACGTTGAGGAAACCTAAGGTGACACACTTGGGTGTATATACCCCTTCTTTAAAAACTCTTCAAGTTGCATCTGCAACTCCTTCAACTCTGGTGTTCCCATTCTGTAAGGTGTCTTGGATATTAGGGAATCTCTTGGCACCAAATCAATATAGAAATAAATGTCTCTCTTTGGTGGAAGTTTTGGTATTTCCCCAAAAACATCTTCAACATCCCTCAAGACTAGATGGTATTCATTGCTTGCCACTTTATTTATGGTTGTCTCTTATATGGGCTTCAAAGATATGACATCCCTTCCAAAATCTCTTTTTCAATTGCATATATGAAATTTCTCTAACAACTACAACTCTTGGAACGTCTTGAACCTTGCCTTGTTTCCCTTCTTCATCAAGACATGTGATTTTATTGTTGTAACAATATAGGACAACATGGTGTTTTTCCAACCAATCCATGCCAATTAGACAATCATATGAACATAATGGTATGATGTTAACATCTACCTTTGTGCCAAGTCCACTCATATTTATTGGACAATATTTAAATAGCTCATTGATTTTCCTCTTAGCACCCATGGGTAATTGAACTAACCAAAATTTCTTATGCTTAATCCTTTGCAAGTGAAATATTTCAAGCAATGTTAGAGTTTGTGTAACTATGGCTAGATCTAGAATCAATTAAAATTTCTATGGCTTGATTATCAATCTTACCTTCCACTTCAATCATGGAGGATTGGTATTCAACTTGATTGTTGTCCAAGGTTTCATAAATCCTTGACATGTTTCCTCCCATGTCTTCAAATGTTTCATCCTCATGAATGTTGTGCAAACTCCTCATCATTTCTCCTTTGTGAGGGTAGTTCCTATATAAGTGATTTCTTTCACATCCCCAACATTGTATAGGATTTTGCCTTGGCCTTTTCCCAAATGAATCTACACTCTTGTGCTAATTTTGTGTTGATTGACCTTACATATTTTCTTGGGATTTTTCTTGAAAAAGTATGGCTCAAAACCTTTCTTCCTTTGATCCCTCTTTCCTTTCATATTTTCATTCCAAGATTTTTGGAAAACTGACCTTTCTCTACTCTACTCATAAATATGCCTTGATCTCCTTATGGACTCCTCCAAAGTCCCGGGGTTATCATATTGTATCCTTTCACTGTAGAACGAGGGAAACCCACTTAGAAACCTTTGGGTTTTTACCTTATCCACCTTTATGAATTCCACATACTTCAATAATTCAAAGAATCTCTTCTCATATTCATCCATTGTCATGCTTCTGAACTTGAGTTCAAAGAACTATTTCATCTTCCTTTCATAGTAATACTTTATCATGTATTTATTGATACAGATTGGATCATCATATTATTTTTCATCTATCTCGATGCTTTCAAAGTGGATCAAAATTGGAGGAATCAACTTGCAGGATCATTTTAGTTGCAGGACTCGATTTGGAAAATTGAGGTCCAAAACCTTCCAGAGCTATTTTGAGTAAATAAATGGATTTGTTTGGGGTTTCGGTGTTCATAACTTGTGCAAACCCCCCTAATTATTTTCTACACTCCGATACCTTTCGAACGGTGCAGATCATGTATCAATCATAGTTATTATGCAAACATTATGCCTCTCGCAAGTTGACCTATCATGTTTACCACCATGGTACGAAAGGATTCCATGTCATCCACATTACTCATGCATTTGGAGATAACCACATGATTAATTTCAAGAATATTCTAGAATGTTCAAAACCCTACCACAATTGAGGGTTGAGGAAGTAAAAAACCTACCCCTAGATGGCTATCGGGCTATGTTAAATACTAGACCACTAAGAGGAGAAGGGGTTCCATTCTATGTTATTGTACTTTGTTTCAAAGCAGAGAAGAACTACCGGAAGTGGAAAATTAGAGAGAATAACAAAGGGGGTTAATGTTTTGTAGTAGTTTAACAAGCTTTAAGTCTCAAGTAACTCCATAATGAGTTCCTTCTCCTTTGTACTTGCATTATTTCCATACCAGAGAAAAGAGAGAAAAGCAACCTCACATTCTAGATGGGTTTTCTCCTGTAATGGTTTTCCAGAGAAAATATTTGTGTCATTTTATGGATGGTGTGTGATTGTACTTTACTGTTCTCTATCTTCCACATTTTAGTTTTTTCATTCATAAGCATAAAATCAATAACTAAATATTCTGGAAATCTAAAGGAATTTAACCTTCATAGGTAGATTTTGGTTTTGTTTATCAAATTTTTTGTGACAAACTATTCAAGTGGAATATCCATGGAATTTTATAGATAATTTATCTTGTAAATATACTTTGAACCACCTCCATGAGATCTTCTTCTCATCAAGGTGTTTGGATTTATTAAGTTGATCCGACCACATGGCTTCCTTTCCTTGCAAGTGGTGAGTTTCAATTATTGATTCTGTCCTTGACGGGTAATCATGAATTTAAAAATGTTTCTTCATCTCCAACATCTAGGCCTTGGCCTCTTTTCCTTTCATGTGCTCACCATTGAAAGTTGGTGGCTTGATTTTTCCTGAGTTCACCTTGCAATATTTTTGCATCGGGTCTTCTCCTCTGGCTTCTAACAAAAGACAAGCTCAGGTTGCTCCTTGGACCTGAACTTGCATCAGATATCCTAATGGATTTATCTTTGGAATGATGGCATCTTATCGTACTCCTTTATTGTCTATCATTCCCATGGTCATCGCTTCTATTATGGGGCATTGTCTAGCACTAGCTTCTTGATTTGTGCCAAACAAATTATTCTCTTTCCTCTGTAGCATATTCATACTTTGAAGTATCTCTTCTTGATATTTCAATATATGTTCATTATCATCCATATAGCTCTACACTTCTTATAGTTATAGGCTCCTTCCTACCTCTTCTTCCATTAGACTTTGTCTCATCATTTCCTATGTTGACATGCAGACATTTGACCTCCTCTTCATGGCTATAATATCCCTAGGAATATTCCATAACCCCAATCCTCATATAAGAACCACATTTTTTTCCTTTACCACTAATTATGCAATAAATGTGCATGTAATAACTATTGTTAGCACATGCATACTATAAAGAATTTCATTAATTAGATTATAGGTTATTCTTCATATCAATTTACAAAGAGAATAATGCACTAAGTAAAAACATGATTCCTTACAAACATTCCTCTCTCAAATAGGCTGGAATCTTGTCTCATTTTGAGTTTTAAGCGTAAAGTTAAGACATTCAAAAACTATAATTCTCACTCATTTCTCTATTTTTACTATTTCATAATTTACTTTATTACTTTAAGATAATTTTTAGAGCCCAAATCAAAATTTTAGGTGGACAAATTTATTCTCCTCCTTAATATCTTTCCAACGACTATTCATTTTCTCAAATATGAGCTTTGAATTGGAAGTTATGGTTTGAGGAAGTTTAGACTATTTTCCCATCTTATCCCTATATTCTACATGTGTCTTCTTTCTCTTCCTACACAATTTTGCATACCCAAATTACAAATATGGCTCCATGGTTGACTTCTATATGTCACAATATTTCCATAGACTACTCTCATGCCCAAAACAGAATTCTAAGCAAGGCGTTATGCCCTCTGGAAGCAAACTGGTATTGAAAGTTATACTCTATGATTGTTCAGTTGTAAGTTTATCATACGAGCTCTGTTTTTCTTTTGGGATAGCTCGTTCAAAATCTTTCTCTGAGTTATTTTATCTAATCTACAAAAATACTATGTGGTGCCTACGATACTTACAGTTTGAAAATTTTGAACACCCAAAAATATTTTTTAGGGCCTCAAAATGATCTTGCAAGTTGATGATCTTCTAAAACTGGAAAAATTTGTATAAAATTGACTTTTTACTATTATAACAATATTTTAATCTGAGTCGTTGATCTCAAAATTGGGTGAAATTGGAGCCATTGATCCACTAAACCTTCCCCAGGCCCGCAAAGGAATCTCCACTATCAATTTCCAACTCGAAACAATATGGACCATTGATTTCCCAACACTACATCGATGATTGGTGATTGGATAACTCCTTTGGTGAACCAAACTTGCGGACCAATTTTACCGAAACCCTCATTATCAACCATTGGCTATCGACCGTTTCTTTAAAAAAACCATTTTTTTCCAAAAAATCTCGTTGAACCCGGATCATTGACGAATGCCCTTGACAACCAACTTGTTTCCAAATTTCACCAAACCTCAATCGTCAGCCATCGACCATCTCTTTGCTGATGTGGAAACTATGCTAATGTGGCATGAAATATGGATGTTAACATGGAACTCTAGATGATGTGGAATGACGCGTGGGTGAGGACATGGCATGACACATGGATGCTAACATGACATGACACATCATCATACTCTTTCGTTCATCGATGATCAAAAAATTCTCTCGGATGAACCTAACACCTTTGCAATTCCCCCGACCCTAGACCATACACCATTGACGATTGATGATTTCTCTTGGTTGATTGGAATACTTTTATAATTTTTCCAAACCCAAATCATCGACCATTGATGATCGATGATTTTCTTTGGATGCACCAAACTCTTCACCAAACCAGTCAATTTGATCATTGACCATCAACGATTTATTTTGGGAAGAACCAAATAATTTGGAATTTTTGGCCAAATCCTAGATGAATCTAGGTCTTCGATCTTCGATTCAGAATTACCTTGATCGTTGATCTCCTCCAACTTCCAAACAATAAAAAATAAGACTAGATCATCGATCTTTCTCATTTACCCAATTGTTGAAAATGAATCTCGATCGTTGATCTACTAGACCTTGTCAAACTACGAAAAACCTTATAAGTTTTAAAATCTATTCATGATTAATGTGGGTCGTTGTTATCGAAATCAAACACAATCTTGACCGTCGATTCATCAAACTTTTCTCAACTCTGCAAACAACCATTAAAGCATGAAATTCAACCTTCCAAGTCAAAATTTAACTTTGCAAATATGTATATTGATGCCATTGATCACCACTGGGAGGGTTTTGAGGAAATTTCAAACTAAATGGTTTATAAATTTGGTAATTTCACTCTGGAATTCATCCTTTTCCCTAATCTGTCATAGAACAAGTCTACACAACACATTTTTACCACATTCATGCTAGTTCTTGGCCCATATGAGTTCTTTGTTAAACCATAAGCTCATATACCATAATGTAACATTCCCCAACAGAATTGAGGTCCATTACATACATAAATACTCATAAAATTAATTTTTTCTTCTAACAAATTTCATGTAGCTTACAAGCTACGAATTACACACAAATTTAACTATTTTATGATACCATTAATTAGATGCATCTAAAACATGCTAAAAATGACATGAATTCACTTTAAATAACTCAACACAACATCATATAATTTTTTCTCAAACACAGGGTTAATATACATTAATTAAACTCATAATGCAACACAGAAACAAGACAAAACACTTATCTTTTACAAATTGTTGTGTAACCAACTACTTGGGAGGAGATACTTGGGATGAGAATTCCACCCAACCATAGAATTGTTGTTCCAAATATCAACAACAATTCACCCCCGATATGGGGCAAGCAATCCAAAAAAGAGGGTGGTCTCTTACTATCCACTCATAGCTCAAACAATCCCACAATCCATTGGTATTATCCTACAGTTATCCCAATTTTCCACAAAATATCTTCCTCTCTACCTACCCAACCCAATGAATGTACCCCTTCATTGATCTCATTCCATCAATAATACCATTCGTTTATCGAGGTATCTCTGTCACATGTAACCAAGAATCCCACTATTAGGAAACTCAAAGGAGCTCACTACTAGGAAAACTGTCAGGAAAAAAACAACAATCACTTGTTGTTATAGTGAAAAACATACAGTAGTCCACACTTCATGAATGAAAACAAGGTTTCTCCAGGTCCAAGTCTCCTCTTCCCTATTCTCTACCTATTGTTCATGCTAAACATGTTTGTCTAAAAACTATTGTAACTGCCCTTACAACTTTTCTCTCCTTTGGATTGCTTGTTAGACTTACACACTTCCCCAAGATTATTGTACTCAACCGCCATGCTCCCAATAACTATGGGATGTGACTTCTCACACCCACCCTCTTACACACATTCAATGATTGGTTTTGAGAACACTCAACAATAAAAAAAGAAGGTTTATATATCAATAGTAAATTTTAGGAAGTGGGTTGAATGAATAGACATGGTCATTCCCCCTTGTACCCCTCTCTTAAACATTCTCTTAAATCCTCCCCTCTCTGATGTATTAATTCATCCCCCATCTCTGTCCATATGCTCCAACAACTGGCATCACATTTTATTATTAAAAAATAGAAATACAATTCACATATACATCACTTGGACACAACCATACATTATATATACATTAAGCATTAATTAAATTGGGGATTATAGAGGGGATATTGCAACATCACTTGGCCATAGCCAGATTTCATATCTACATTATGCATTAATTAAACTGGGGATTATAGTGTGGATTTTATATCCCCCCTCCCCTCCAATTGTGCATCATCCTTGGTGCACAACATCATGATGAAATGCATATTCAAATTTATATAAAAATACTTAGAGAAATAAGAATTGTGCCATTTCACTACTCCAACAAAATTTCCAACCATAATCTCTTGTTTCTCTCATCTTCCTAACCTAAATAATGTTCCCCATTCACTTCCCTCAATCCATCAAGAGGCACCATTATTTTATGAAGGTTGTGAATTCATGTGACTAGAAACTCTGAGATGTGTTTCCAGAACTCTAGTTACCCAAAAATGGAGTCTTTCATTTTTAGCTCATGTTTTCTTCAAAATTGTCAAAATTTTATGGGTATTCCTTCCAGATGGTTTCTTCATGATCCCATGTTTCATCCTAGATACTGTAGCAGGTCCATTGAACATTACTGTAGCACTTTGACTTTCCAATCTAGGATGCGTACTGGTTCCACCCAGAAATCCCCTTCGTGCTCCACCTAGATCATAGTCCAATCAATTATGTGGTTAGGGTCAAACATATATTTATTTAATAATGACACATGAAATACATTATGCACTCTCATGGATGCAGACAATGCTAGCATGTATGAAACTAGCCCTATCTTCTCTAATGTTTCAAAGACCCACAATATTTTGTTGCCAACATTGGGAAGCAAACCAATATTAGCGAACTTCTCTTCCATTTCACTTTTAAGAATACATGTTTTCCCACTTTAATATATCTAAAAAATGTGTTCTTGTCTACGTAACTTTTAACATCATTTTTTGGGGGGTCCAATTTTTTACCCCGTTTTTAAAAATGGTGCTACCGGTAGCACCCCCCCTTCGTTTTTAGGTGGGTTTTCAATATTTTAAATTTTTCGATCCACAATGTTTCCACATTATTTTTTTAAATTCTTATTTTTCATATATTTTCATTTTTTTGTAATTTTGTTTTATTCAACGATGTTTTTAAATATTTTTCCATGCTTCTTTCAATCTTAAAAATATTATTTACCATTTACTTTTTTGAAGTTACGTTTTTCATATAATTGTGTTTCCTTAATTAATTTATTGTTCCATACTTTTAAAATATAGTGGAAAACATTATTTTTAACACATTGTTTACCTTTACTTCAATACATAGAAAAATTGTAGTTAAATAACACTATTTTTGAATATTTATCAAAAAAGTATACATTTTATAGCCATATATAATAAAAAACCCTATACATTTTGGTACCTATTCCTTTAAAATATTATGTCAAATAAAGCATTTTTGTGGACATAATTGAACCAAAAAAAAAATATTATAAAAAAATTATCATTTTCTTTCATATTTTTATATATTTGAAGTAAAAAAATGACAACATTTAATTAAATTTTCCAATGTATAGTTATTCAGATACACATAAAATGAAAAATAAAACAATAAAAAGATTCATCACAAAACAACAATAGATACATCTTCCTTCTAATTTTAAAATCTGAAAGAAAAAACATTACAATTATAGCTCATAAAAAATTTGCAAAAATGGGCATCATCTTCAAGGGAATCCTAAAACTAATCAAAAATATCATATATCCCAAATTCATCATTCTCAACAGACACATTATCATCTTCTTTGAAATATTTTTGTGCTTCCATTGTGTCATTTTGTTCTTCCATTAACTCTTTGATATCTGCAAGTTCTCCAAAGTGATCATTTTCAATCATTCCTCCTAATGGTACTTGAGGTTCCTTTGAAATTTTTTCCACCTTTGATTCACTAAAATCTCCTTTCTCAAGCCAACTTCTTTCATTTCATCTAGAAGAGATGGAATAACATTAATTCTTTGTTGAATAAAACTGCACTGCATTGGGTCACTTTCAATGGCTATGCAATTCCTTCCTTTCTATAAACAACACACCAATGTTGTACCTAATCACCAAATATAGAATAAATAATGAAGTTAAATACTGTAAAAAGACATAAATTAAAAACAATATAAGATTGAAGCATGCTTTCATAAATATTAGATCATAATTCTTACCTAAACCCGAGAGAAAATCCAAAACCCAATCTCCTTCATTTGAAAATGTATCTATAAGATAATTAATTAATGCTTGTAGTTTTTGATAAATGTTAACCATCTCTCCTTTCAAATCCTTTTCCTCATATTTTAGTTTTCTAACCACAACATTGCATACCAATACACTACTAGGAGTCTCTCCATCCTTTGCATTGAGAAGAATATAATTATAAGAACCATATTTTGTCCAGGTTGCAAGATGTATACTCTCAAAATCACGTTTAAATGATTCTCTATTGGATCTCTGAATATTAGGCTTGTGCCTGTAACATAAATAAGTGCAAATTCAATTAACTTGTGAATTAATAAAATTGTTTTCTAATCTTAATTGCTAAACATACACTTTCAATATCTTACCAAATAAGATGCATCCTTGTCTTTTCTTTCCCCTTGAAGCTTGATTGTACTAATCCTTGTTGTGTATCTGAATGAAATACCAAAAATATCCAAAATGGTGATGTTGTGACTTCCCTAAATCCCATAACCACTTTATTGAAATATTGGTACGTATAAGGCACAATATAATATCCAACGTTTTGGATATTATAACCATGAGAGATATCCGCAATAACTAGGGAGTATTGTTTGTTAGGAACAATATTTGCAATTTGTTCATAATCACATAATATCACTTTATATTTAAAAGTTTCAAGCCCATTCCAAATGTAGTGATCAAGGGTGTCATCAAGTTGAACAGTTTGATCACATCTCCTTATTTCTCTTTCAAACATGGATTTTTGAATAAAACTTTTCAAAGTTTTAGGTACTCCATTTGCATTCTTCTTTGACATATTTAATGAAACAAACAAACATATAGTTATATATCTATAACTATTAAAATAGAAATAAATTAACTTACAAACAAATAATATGAATGTAATAAATCAACTTACCTTTTTCAATGCAACAAAAAATTGTTACAATATTGTTGCAAAGATTGAATTTGTATAGTTGAGTTTAACACCATCCCAATTTTCTTCATTCAACATCTTGACCATTTCCTCTTGTATTGTCATATACACCTTGTGACTAAATAAAAAATAATAATGATATAATGATATATATAATAAAATACTTAGAACATTGATATGTTAAACTAAAAAAATTAATTTTATTGTCGTAATATAAATAAAAATAACTCAACAAACTTACTTTTTAAATTCATCACACATTTCTTCCATTGACGATTCTCCCGAATTTACATGATAATATAGCTATGATAAGTTTCTCATACTTCAGTCCTTGTATTGTTTTCCAAGGTGTTATAGTCATATCATCTGGAAGATTTTTTATTTTAGGACCTATCTTACTTGTGCCACATATCAATGGTTTATCCTTCTTAACTCTCTTATTTTTTATACTAATATTTTCCCATAGGGTGAAGATCTCATCTATAAAATTCCATACATGTCCATTTCTAAATACCAATTGAAAATAACTATCCTCAAATCTAAATACATCACTTCCTTTGTGATTTTTTTATTTTGTATTTTCATCATCAAGTGGGAATCCTATTTCCATACAACATTGCTTCTGAAACTTGGCATCAACATTTGATTTCTCCCCACAACATATTTCATAAAAATCATTATGGATAAATCTCACCCTTTGAAAGAAAGTCATGGACATTCTCTACTCATTGTCTGTGTTATGATCCCATGCCAATAACTTTTCTTCTTGTTACGAGGAAAATATTTCTATGGCTAGGGGTAAACCACAACAGACATAAATGACTGTAGAAGTCAACTCTAGTCTCAAGTATGATATATAAAAAAATATGCTAGCAAGACAAGATAAAAGGCCTACCTCGTCCAAACATTTGATGAATTCCATCGTCGAGCACTTGGCCCAAAGCAATACACCTGCAACTAGTCCTCAACAACTAAGAAACACAAGAATATGGTGATAATATATAATGTTAGCACAATCGATAGCATAATCCATCAACATTCATAAAAAGTAAACCCATGGAATGACAACTCAATTATTCACAAGATATTAATTGGAAGAGAAAAGATTATTTCTATTAAAATGTAATCAACATAAGTGAATGAATTACAAAATTTTGTGTCGGCACGGTTTGAAACTAAGAAACTAATTTCCTTCCAGTTGGGCCTCCACCACTTCAATCCTCCACCAAAGTAAAGCTCATATAAGAGAGACAATGAGGTTCTCAAACAAGTAGGGAAGAGCTTGGGGGATGAACAATGTGTTTAGACTTAAAGGAAAAAGGGATGCAGACTCAATATAAAGTGAATAATTTTTCCAGAGTAACTTTTCTCTCAAAGTTGAATTCTTCTCGTCTTTTCCATAGCTCGGATTTGTCCCATTTGTAGCCTTCAAGTGGAATTTAAGGGTCGATTTAGAACTTTTCTAGTATATGGAAGGCCAAGGATCATAGATCTCGTGACATGACATGGAAACCTGACACCATTTTTTAATTTTGGGGACAAATACCGATGTACGTGGGTTGTAGTGGTGCAACTTGTGTATACACATGTTGTACTATAGGTAGGACATGTATATGTAGAAAAATAATGTTTTTATCTCTGGGATTTGTAAAAGGGGACTTCAAGTCTACATAGGGAAATGGAAAAAGGTCCTCTGTGCAAGTTTGCATAGGGTGAGACAAATTTTCCTATAACAGATGTCCCTTAATTTGTGAAGTCAGAGGAGTGTCTGCGATGGCCAAAATACATTATAAGACTCAGAAGTGGAGTAATGGGGACCCAGCTGGAAGAACTAGTTGCTCATTACAATCTTTACTGACTTTTCACACATGGATACCAATTTGAATTACACTGCAGATCCATGTGAAAATATACCAAACAATTGTCCATGTCCATGAATAGGAAATACAAAGGTGGCTACATGCCAAAGGTTATCATAGTCATAAACAAGGCCCAGTAAAACAAGTCTCAAAATCAATCTAAAGATATTTGTATACAATGTAGTACAATCTGATCTCCCATGATCATTGAATTCACATAGGTATTGGTCCAATGAAAGGTAGGAACAACTCAGGGAAGATGCAAATATAAATTGATTTCTTCAAGTCTTTTACACAATCCGCCAAAAGTGAAAGTCTACATCATGTGGATAAAGGATTTGAGGTCGAACACAATGAGACTTCATTTGATTACTTGTCATTGAGGTATACCATTAACAAATGTGGACAACCTATCGATGATGAAAGTAGGTATCAAGGCACAGAGTACATTCTTACAAGTGTGAATAAAGGAGTCGGGGTCGAACACTTGAATAATCCATAGATCATGAGACATTGATTTATTCCCAATTGTCAATGGTGAGAGAACCTGTCCCTAATGAATGTAACTATCTAGGTACTCATAGGACTCTAGGTCTCGTCTCCAGAATAGATGAGATAAATTCGATGGAAGGAGACCCGCTAAAAGGAGAGAATTAAGGCATCTCTCATCATTCAAAAGAAGGTACAAAGTAGGATCTTGATGATTTGGAGGAAAATAGACGAAGAAAATGTTCACGAACCAATGACCATGTGTGTCTTTTTTGTGTGCCAAATACAAGTGGTACATGAAAAAGACCCTTTGAATAGAAACCAATAAGGAAACTTGCTGACAAAGGAGAGGAAACCACCAATAATGTTATTGGCATCCAAGACACTGCATGAATCCTAATGTGTGAATATATGTCTTGTCGTCGAACATAAGGGAAACCTCCCATTCAACGACCAATGATGAAATGTTGTCTGTTAGGTTCAAGGTTACTTACCTATGAGGAAAGTAGGACGAGGGTGTGCAATATGAATACAAAATCCATGTATTCTGAGAAAGAATGAGGCTATGGCCAACATGAAAAGTCAAGAGTTCTGAGGAATGGTTGACAAAGGTTGATAGACATCCTTTGAACAAGAGCATGAGACATATGGAAGACTCTAGAAGCATAGACTCAATGATGAAACTTTGAGATGCAGGAGGCATCAATATGACTCACCATAGGGACTGGAAGAGTAACCAGTCGGGGGAGTAAAATCTCCATAATGAGCTCAAATTCCTAAGGTCATGCTAAACCCAAAATTTTGATGACAAGTGGACTCAAAAAACTTCTGCTATGTTCAAAGGCGACGTGATTGCTGCCAATATAAGATAATATTCCCTTCTTGGCCATCATTTTTTGTTTTTTCATATTCAAATGAATGTTATGATATAGAGGAGGAAACGAGTGTCGCAAGTAATAAAATCTAGTTCTAGCAGTGGAACATACCTATGCTCAATGCAAGAACGTTCATGCGGGATATGGACACTTGGGGGAATGTTTCCTCCTAGGTATAGGGTGTCAAGTGGCAAAGGATATAAACAAGGCTCTGCTTAGTTGAGGATGAAAACTATTGAGGTGATCAAATTATAACACAAAATAGAGAACCAACAATAGGCTCAATACCACAAGCAAGGGCATGAGATGCAATTACAACTTAACGCCAAAAAAGTCCTTTTTCGTAATCTTAGTCTACTTGGTTTGAAAAAGGGATAAAATTGCACCAAATAGACGTCCTTTCAAATCCAATTTACGAGTGTGAAAGAGACAAGTTCACTCGACAATATTTTCTCTTTTTGAAGATGAGTTGGAAAAGAGATTAACCCAGACTCACGATCTTTCAAATCCAATTAATGAGTGTTAAAGAGACAAATCCACTCGACAATATTTTCACTTTTTTAGACGATTCAAAAAATATCTTAAATTAGACTCGTTGGGGGGTTTCTAGGTGACATTTCATGGGGGAGGCTAAGGCTCCCGTGCAAGACTTCCATGAAAGGTAAGCATCTTATGAATAGTTGACACAAGCTTGGGAAAACCCAAATCTCTCCAAGGCAAGGAGGATAAAATTCTAGCAGAGGTTAACTTCTCCACAATATATCAGATAATGTATCTTACTTGAAAGGGCATAGGAGGACGAATTTGATACCCCACAAGACCATCCCAGTCAAAGGGAACCTCTCTAGGACTCGGGGGGAGAGTACTCAGGGAGAGTAAAACTCTCTCTTGTTCAGAAAGCACAATACTAGAAATGCTAATGACATGGTTGAAGTACACATCACCCTCCAAAATAAGAGTTTGATTGACCAAAGATTGCATCGGTACAACCACTTCTTCAACCATTGGTTGAATAGGATGCATGACCACAATTCTAGGAGACACATCAACCTAAAAAATGGGAGTGTGTCCAGGTGATGATTTCATTGGCATGTCTGTCATGCCAATCAAAGGAGAAATAGAGTGTTGGGAAACCAAAGACGACTTAGATCCCAAAGGGCCCCTAGGTGAGGACCACGCTTTTGATACCCCAATAGCAGTAGGACACAAATGAGTAAGGTGATATCCTTCACAAATCCTACAAAGGAACTTGGGCTTACTTATGAAATGTATAGGATTCTCAATCGTATGAATTCCCCCAACGTCATTCACAATGGTTGCTGACATGATCTCAGTGTGACTGGAAGAGGCTCAAGGCTTATCTCCCACATGATGTATAGAGGTTGGAGATGTGACGTTGGTATGAATCATTGCAACTAGAGTGGTTACCCTAGCATGACTAGCAACGACTGGTTGTGGATCTTCAACATGGAATGCAGAGGCTCTCGACCGATCCCTAATGTGACTAGCAAAGGTTGGTGATGGGATTCCAGTATGAATTTCACTGATTGGACCAGTGGCAGCGATGAGTTGTGTCATTTGAGACCACGGTCCTGGGAAATACTGGTTTTGAGACATTGCAGGCCAGGAAGGGTCCTAGTTTACACCCTGTCCATGTCCAGAAAGGTAGTATCCTCCGCCAATTGATCCATAGATGTTTGTACAAGCATAATAATTGAAGAATATGTCTACGAAGAGAAAAAAGTATTATAAGGATTATTCAAGTGAGCATATATGTTTCCCCCATGTGAAGGGGTTCCGTGAAGAGGGTAACCCCTACCATAAAACCGGTTTCCTCTGTATGAAATTCCAGAGGATATATTGGGACCCTCCATGGGAAAAGTGTTCGTAGTAACTGGCATGGTGGATGAAGGATACATAGACGGGGTGTAATAAGTAGAATAACCACCCATTTGAGCACTGACTCCTAAAAAATCATGGCTAGGATTGGATCCGTAAGAGGGGAGGTTCCAGCCCCCCACAGTGAGAGTTGGTTCAAGGACATGAATCTTCTCAAATGAGGACGTGGATAGCAGATTCATCATGCCCCTGGACCCAAAACTAGGATTCATATAAGTAGGAAAGGGAGAGGATGGAAAGGGTGAAGGCATGTTTGGCATATCAATAAGAAAATGATTAGAGACCCAAGGCATGGACCGAGTGTCATAATTTTTCATACCAATATGAAAAGTGGATGGATTCGTCCCCATGAAATGAGTGAATG
>SNQJ01S0003945.1:181665-213610 GCA_010110895.2 Picea sitchensis | reverse complement strand
TTGTTACTGGGCTTAAACAATTATGCTTATTTTAAACTCTTTACACAACATTTAATGACAGTCACAATAATGCAGGGAAGTAAGAAATAGAACATTCAACATCAGTCACACATATGAGAGACACATAGGCAAATATTTCTTGAGGAAACCCATACAGGGTAAAAACCTCTTCTTCTTTATATGATAAGCAATCTTTACATTCTTTACATTATCATACATATGAGAACCAACTCATAATGAGGCTACAACCTCTATTTTGCAAGATGCTACTTGCTGAGAGTACCAACTCTCTGGATTCTCTAGCACTAACTAGAAGGAAGAACCAACTCCCTAGTTTCTCTAGCACCAACTAGAAGGAAGCACCAACTCCCCAGTTTATCTAGTACCAACTAGAAGGAAGCTACAACTCCCTGGTTTCTCTAGCACCAACTAGAAGGAAGCATCAACTCCCCAGTTTCTCTAGCACCAACTAGAAGGAAGCTACAACTCCTTGTGTTCAAGCACCCACTTGAACCTCTGAGGAAAACAATCCTCCCTAGCACCTCCCTACCACCCTGAAATATAAATCTTTGCTATTAAGACTTATTACAGTGATATAAAGTTATTCAATGGCTTACCGGTCTCATCACAGTTCTACTACACTGCGTTTCTCTGTCTGCATCAGTGTCTTCTTTACACTCCTTGCGCTTTTTGTTCTTTTTTCTTTTATGCTCTTTGCGCCATATCCCTTCAATGTACCATTTCCCTTATGTGCATTTCTATTGCTGTGCTCTGCCTCCTTATTCACACCTCAATCACACTCAACCGTAACAACCTAGATCTCTTCTTTGTTCTGCATTCTTATAGTCTTTGTGCTCCTTGTGCATGCAATATCTCCCAACTCCTCATTTCGAGTACTCTAACTAATCATCATTGCAACTCTTCAGCTTCTTTGGTGGTTCAACCTACACGTCTAACATCACTGGGTGTTATGCTGAGATTTCTCAGCCTATCTCACAATTGAGACTCTTCGTCTTCTCTATCATAGTCGAGCTAATCCTCTCTGTTGCAGTTGCAGGCTTCAACGCCCATCCATATGTCAATCACCTCTTAGAATAGTCTTCAATCACTGGACGGTGCCTCGAGCCTCTTTCTCTTCTCTGGCGATCATGCTCAGGCCTCTTCAAGTCCTCTGACAGAAAACATCAGTCGTTTCTAGCAGTTACACTGTGAAGGGAAACAGTATCCCTCTGATCATATTCAAGTTCACCTGCATCGTTGGATGGAGTTCGTAGGGTCTTGCGTTTAAGTCACCATTTCACATTTTGGCATTTTGGAAATCTTGTTGTGAGGCATCTCGACTCTCCAAGTCACGGCCCCCGAAACTCCAAAATGGAGCTTGCCACTTCAATATTTTCTCTACATCTCTTCGACGATGTGACCACCATCGGTGACTGAGCGCTTATCCATAAATCACTTTCGCGATTTCACAATTCGGCATTTGAGCATCCTTGATGCGAAGATTTATTTACGCTCCAAGTCTCGATCCCCGAAACTCCGAAATGGAGCTTGCCGCTTCAATCTCTCTTCTATAGTTCTTCAACGATGTGACCACTGAAATATGACCACTCTCAAATCACACAAGCGCTTCTATCTCTAGATCAACGGTCCTCAATCCGTGGTGATCGAACGACTATCCTCTGCCCTGGGACTTTAGCCTTTGGGACTTTGGGGGAGTGATGGAGTTAAAACTCCTAAAAAAAAAACTCCTTAAATGAGGTCAGTCTTACGTCACTCGATGATGTGTCGTGACCCGAGTGGCTATCACGTGTCACCCATAATTGTGATTTCCAGTGGCTTAAAATGCCAAATCAACTTAACACTTGTCATTGTCTGATCGTGCCACATGTCATAGTCTTCCACCTGTCCTTTCTGATGTGGTCTGCCACATTCACCTCTTGGATCTATCGGCCCATATCACTTTACGATTTCTCATATCGCAATTTTGGCATTTTTGATTTGAATGTTCTCGACACTTCCAAGTCCTGATCTGCGAAACTCCGAAATGGATTCAGATCATCTTTTCGGCTTTTCTCACTTCGCAACTTTGGGACTCCTGTGATGAGGAGTCTCGATACTTGACTCCTCCATCTCCCGGTATCCAAAACTCCGAAATGGAGTCGGATCAACGGTCAACATCAACCTTCGATCTGAAGGCTAAGGTTATTTCATGATTTCACATATCGCGAGTTTGAGAGGTTAGGGAACCCCGTTCCTTTGACCTTCCATTCAGTGAAAGGACAATATTTCGTCACGTATCCTTCTTGGATCGACGGTCTAGTTTTGTCCTCAATCCAACGATTGAGATTATATCATGGTTTAGCATATCGCGATTTCTCATTTCGCGACTTCGGGACTCCTGTAGTAAGATTTATTGACATCCCCAACTCCCTGTATCTGAAATCCCGGTATCCAAAATTGTCTCCTGCTTTTAGGATTTTGGCATTTCGCATTTCGCGATTCTGGGACTACTGTTGTGAATTGTTTCGACACTTCAACTCTCGGTATCTGAAACTGTCTCCTACTTTTGGGATTTCAGTGTTTCGTATTTCATGATTCCGAGACTTTTCGTGAGTGTCCTTGACACCTCCACCTCCCAGTATCTGAAACTCCAAAATGGAGTCAGATCAATTTATCCCTAATCTTCCTTTCCTGCTTGTAAGCCATCAAATGATCAAGAACACTCTTGCACTCTGCATGCACCTCTACACTTATCCTCCTGAGCTTACTTTGTCCCTGTTTTGCCATCGCTACATACTCTGATCTTGCCATCAATGACAAGCACACTTGCCTGAAAACATGCCAACAATATATCTCATCACAGTGCGTAGGTCTTTGACTGAAGTAGGAGAGGGTAAATCAACAATAATGACAATCTTAGATGGATCTACCAGTAACCCCTTCTTACACACAATATGGGCCAACAACACTCCAAAGGGAGAAAAGAAGATGCATTTATTCAGGTTCAGGGCAATCTTACATTGCTTTCACTTATCCAACATTATTCTTAAGAATTCAATATGGTTTTTAAATAAGCTAAAAAAAGTCCAATCATCGAAATAGGATTCTAGAAATTTATGTAAAAACACCTTGAATTCTTTCACCACCACCCTAGAAAATATGACTGGTGCATTCTTCAATCCAAAAGGAATCACTGTGTATTAGTAGGATCCCCATTTTTTTGCAAACGTGGTATTATGGAGATCTTCCTTGGCAATCTTGATCTGATGGTATCCTAAAAATCCATCGGTGAAGGAGTAGACTTCCTGTCCTCCCGCGTTATCTAACACTTCGTCAGTAAATGGTGTAGGGAATGGATCATGTAGACATGCATCATTCATCTTCCCGAGATCTACACAGATTCTGATATCTCCTATTTTCTTATCTTGAACGACCATAGGGTTAATCCATTCTGATTCTTCAACATGTTCTATGATTCCTTCTTCCATAATTCTGTCTAGTTCAATCTTCACTTTCTCCTTATATTTAGGGTTCAATATGTAAGGTCTTTGTTTCATTGGCCTTGCATCTGGTTTCAAGGGGATCTTCATCTCTCCCATGGGCCCTTTAATGCCCTTCATATCAGTGAACTTGGTTGGAAACAAATCCTAGTATTCATGCAGTAACTCTATGATCTTGTCAATAATGGCATCATCCCATTAATCTCCAACATTAGAAAGATTAGGTGCTTTCTCTATTCCAATATTAAATTTCTTGATTTTGATTGGATGTCTAATAAAAGGTAGCTCGACTCCTAGCCCTTCTATGTCTCTCTGTCCTTCCATTTCTGTGATGTTCACATTCTTAGGATCATCGTATTTATGGGTGTTGATATTGTAGCATCCTTGCAATTTCTGAAGAGCTACAGTCCATTCATCCTCTTTTTGCTCCACGGGGAGGCTAGGTGCTTCCTCAAATACTTTTTGTCTTACAACCTGTAAAGCTTGATCTACCAGAGGGTGTTGACTCTCAAATAAAAATGTAGCTACAAAATTTTGATTCATACCTTGCCAATATGCAGTGGTGAGGCACAGTTTCTCTTCAAGGTACTAGTTGATAAACATTGTGTCTAGAGTATTGATGAATTTATGCACCCACTTCTCTTGAGGAATGTTTCTCCAGGACTCCTCACAACCTTGGACATGGTATTTTGGACAGCTTTGACTTGTGTACTTAACTTTGCATCCTTCGACTTGTTCTGAAAATCGCGCTGTCATCAAAGTGCGACATTGTATCCAGTTCACGATGTTCCATTTATGTGTTCCCCACCATCTTGTTGGAGTATCTTTCAAAGCCGTGTCCAGTGCCAATAGTCTTTGTTGTACTGATATAGTTTCTTGAAATTCCAATAAGAAAGTTTCTAAGTGATTCAAACCATCAAATATGGGTAAATTACTTACTGTTGTGCCGATCGAGCGGACTTCTCTGGTCAGTCTAGAACATCTTCGTGTAGATACTTCATATATTTTGTTCTGGCAGTTCTCCAGTGCTTCTTCTGAGTCTGGTGAACATGCACTATCACTTCACCAGCTTAAATTCCCATCTGCTATAGGATTAATCTAATCTTGATGTCTTGTTGTCAGTTTGTATATATTCTCCAATATATATGCTCAGTATTCTTCTCTGATGGGCTCTATGTATCTGGGACCTTCATCAGGATCCAAAGGTACGATGATCCTAAGGTCATCACCTTCAAAGGTCATTCTTCTTTTTTTCAAGTAAAAAACAATAGAATTGTTGAAAGCCCAATCAATTCCTAACAACGCGGAGTAAGGACAACTTTCATCGACTATCTCAATCACCTCAAAGTCCACAAATGTTCTGACCCCATTGATGTCCACAAGGACATGTTCTAGTCTTCCACGGGGGATCACAACCTATTGGTTGGCCATCCTAAGCCTGATGGGGGAAGAGATAAAATTAGGTTTTCCCATCAGTGCCTAGGTCTGCTTCGTCATAACATTGACCTCTGATCCTATGTTGAAGACCACATAATCTATATCATAATCTCCAATTTGAGAATTAAGGTGTAGTTCCTTATTTTTCCTTCTCTTTTTGGATAGTTGATCTACTTCTTTATTCAGTAGAGGATCTATCTTTCTTATCTCATACTATCTGATCAAGTTTTGTAGCTCTTGAATGGATTTTTCGTCCTTAATTAAATTAATGTAAGTGCATAGGAACTCCATGAGGTTACTTACCTCTTTTCCCTCTCCAGTCGAAGAAGACTGATCAAATTACAAAGGCATTCCACATTCTCTCACTTCTGGTTGTGCCTTTGATGAGTAATCTTGATCTCTTCCAAACTCTTTTCTTTCCTCTTCAAATTTCTTCTTCTCTCTCTTTGGATCAAATTCTTGTGTCTTCTCTGCATCATTTCTGATTCCTGATGGTTCTGTAGTCTTCCCTGAAGTCACCCTATATTATCCTATAGAAGTGCCTCCTCTAGTGATAACAACGACTTTGTTATATACTCCATGAGGTTCTGCTATGATTAGTTGTACTTGTTGGTTCCCTCCTCATCTTTCCTTATGTTTGGATAACATCACAGGACAATATTCTATGACATGTTAAAATGAGTTGCAGTAACTGCAAGTGGTACAAGGGTTCTGACAGTCCCTTCCCAAATGCCCTGGATGTGCACAGTTATAACAAATGATCTGACCTCTACCTCGACCCATGCCTCCTCCTCGTCCTCTTCCTCTAAATCAACAACAAGGTTTGAAGTTTCCTCTTCCAAGGGAATTATACTGCGTAGTGTTACTTTCTTGTTGTACTTTGCCTTGAATTTTATAGATATCCCTTGATATTTCATGCAAGAGGTTGTAAGATCTATAGTCCTTCTCAACATGAACCACATATTTACAGAATGTTCAGTAGAGGTTTGTAGGTGTCTGGACATACTTTTTCATGTAATAGCATTCTCCAGGGCAATGTCTATTTCTACATACCTCATACCAAGGTAAAGTAACTTTCTTCAAAGGGCTCGAAGCTCCAAAAGCCAAGTATTCATGAAACAGGGGAGAATGCTCCTTGTCATGGCCTTCTGATTTTCATCTAATGGACCATATGTATTCTCTCCTATATTTTCCCTTATCGTTTTTCATATCTTCAACTTGCAGTGATAAGCTAGTTAGCTGACTCAAGATTTGACTCATACCTGATCTTGATTCTGCCGTTGGATTCGATTCAAGTTTCATGGAAATATCCAATTCCTCAGCCTACGAAGCAATCTTCTACTGCATCAGAGGGACTCTGATGTGTGGTAGGAGGGCATCAATGAACCATTCCTTTTTCTACTCATCTGGGATCTGAAAACTCAAATTACCTATCAGGGTATTAAACCTCTGATCAAACTCCCAAACAGGTTCAACTACTTTCTACTTTATTTGTTTCAACTCTGTGATGCACTACGATTCCAAATTGGGTTTCTTGAATTCAACAATCAACACAATCATAATCTCATTCAAAGGTTTCGGATGGAAAACTCCTTGGATGAAATTCATGTACCAACTTAGTGCCCGGTCTCTCAGGGTAGTACTAAACTGAGCTCGTTTAACAGATTCTTCGGTGAAACTATTAATAATCCATAAAGCTTCACATAGAAACCAGTGTTGGTCAGGATCTTCAGATCCATCTCCTCTAAAGGTGGGTAACCTCATCTCATCTTCCATAGATATTCCTAAGGTTCTTGACTGAGTATGCACTGAACCACTTGTACCAGTGCTCTAAGTGTTCTGATAACTTAGGTTACTCTGGTTACTTAATGTTGTTAAAACAACAGGGAGTGTAATAGCATGTACTTCAATAGTCTGCACAGTCCCTAAAGTTTCTGACTCTTCTCGACGAGGTTCTTCATTCTTCTCTTATTATGCCCTAGTAGACTCTGAATGTTACTCTTTCAACAACTCTTCTTCTTATCCACTGTAGAACCCTTCTTTATGTGTTGGTTCATGGATCTGCTCGAACAAATCCACCAGAGGAACTTCTCTGAAGGTCCTCCCACTGTGTGTGTGTCTGACCTCTGTGTCACTGTCGCTATCTGAATTCCTGAAAATTAGATTTTTCAATCTGACCCACTATTGTGTCTTCATGATGTTATTTTCATGCAGTATCATCTTGATCTTCAACTTCAATGACTGTAAAAAAATTCCTCTAGGTCCCTTAAAGAAATATGTCTCTGCTTGACTATATGACTCTACTCTGTCAATAGAAAACTCGGTGATATACCGTCCAATGGTACTATAAAACCAGTGATCTAATGATCTCAACACAATGCTATCAAATCTATTGACCTTCTTGATCAACGTCGACGTCCAAACCACAGGCAATTTAGATCTAATATCAAACTGGGTATCTGCTAAATTGACCAGCCACTTGTATAACTCCTTATGAATCACTCCAAAGAAAATCTTGTGTATATTAGTAAAGATATACCTTCCCAACCAGTCTGTTGTGTTAATATTAGGGTTCTTATTCTGAGCTTCCACAAAGTCCTTCTCTTGTTATTCTATCCACTTATGAATCTTTGTCTTTGATGGAAACCACCTTGACATTCCCTCAAGAAGATCCTGGTCCCGACAACAGAACCATTTGTTGGCACAGGGGCAGACCCAAGTTTCAGCTCTAATAGCGTACCAACAAGCCCTAACTACTGTCCCTTTCGGAAAAACATATGAAGAAGATGTAGTCTCACCCGAAGTAGAAATAGGGGGTTGTAGGACATAGGTGTCTACAACCAGAGGAAATGCAAGTGGAATCACAGAAACCACACATAGAGATCAGATTATTCTTTACAATCATACACTTACTTCAGGCAATTATATATCAGATCTAACATACTAATGCATCATCAAAGTAACAGTGTAAAGAACACAACATCAATCACAAATGACAACAGGATATACGTGGTTCAGCCTGTTGTGGTGGGAAATCCCCCTATGGACTAGCATTTAGGGTTATATTATGCATGCAGATAAGACCGAAAGAATCCTACTTTCTACCGTCGTCCCAGACCTAATCCCCATTTCTTTTAAGAAAATACATGGTTAAATGAACATACCTTGTTCTAGATGTTTGATGTCAATCCTTCTTCACGCTTGATCGCTTGTTAGCAGCTATCCTCCCAAGACTGACCTGCATACAAAACAAGCAACAAACTCTACATGCATTTGTTCTACAGATTAATGCGTTAGAAATTCAAACATATATTTACTAAACTATGAAGAACTCATATAGTGGGACAGGAAAATCATTTCCTTATTATTAACTTTAATGAATCAACTTACAATGTCGAGACCGGCCACTATTCCGCAAACATGATCCTGGGCTCCTCTTCAAATGTCCTCCAACTTCTTTTCTTTGTATCTCTCTTTGCACAAGGATGGCTAAAGGGTTGGGACAATGGGAATGTGCAATTGAGTAGAGTTTATTTACTCTTATTCTCCTCTTCCAAATGGGACCCCTAACCCTTCTTTTATAGGATAGAAGAAGCTAGGTATTTGGACGAACCCTCGACCATGCATGGCCGGGAGTTTCAGTTAACTCACCCAAAGCTATGTGTTCCGTTGGCAACTTTCCTTTTTTCGTTCTTTTGTAGGTACACGCGGTTTGTTTTAGGTTAGATAGCATTTACATGCATGAAGTAATGGAGTAGGGTGCGTGAGCCCTTATAAAAGAGTTTTTTTAAAGAGTTGTTCAGTAGTGCCTTGGAAAATAAGGGATTTGAGATGGCCTGATGCCAGGTAAGCATGTATGGTGAAAATTAGAGTTATAACAGATGCCCCCTAATGTGTGAGGTCATAAGAGAATCTGATGGCCGAAATACATTACCAATATTTACTGATGTGCCGAACAAGTGAGCCCAGGGACTAGGAACTGGGAGGCGTCGTCTGCAAAATAACAAATGTCTCACAGAGGCGGGCATACCCATGCTTGGGATAGAATAAACTCATGGCTACCAAACAAATACATTGTAGATCTATGTCATATCACTATATAAAGTGTAGCCGCGAACAATACACAACATAGCTACATCTCGAAATCAAAAAGATATACATGTAGAGTATCCATCTTCTCAGAAGCTGATAAGGCCTGATGGCTGGAGATGAGGTCTTCAGAGCTTGAGAAACAACTTTAAAATCTTAAAAAATTGGGTAGGAGTGTAATATGAGTGTACAACGTCACTACCTAGAGGCCTTTGACTGCTCATCAGCCATGGACTAGAGAATATTGATGATCAGACTGAAGGCTTCATCGATTTCGAGCAAAGATTTAATTGGACGTTCAGGATGGCCGGGTATGAGGGCAAGAGACAAATTGTAGAGGCACGGACTCAGGCTTGGTAGAAACTTCCCTTGGACAACAACATGACAAATGATGAGACTTAGGCAGCATGGCATTAATCATAAGTTTAGGAAGCAGGAGGCAACACAAACTCTCCATATGTTTGGAAGAATAACCAAATGGAGGAGGACACAACTCTATGTAGCAAGAACAACTTCCTAAGGTCGTATTACATCCCATAGTTTGATGAACAAATGGATAGATGTGCTTTATCCAAGTGAGACTCATTATGTTGCCAATAAAGAAAATACTTTTCCCTTCCTCTTTTTGGGGTATATTTGATTTTGTTTGTCTTTTTCAATAATTTTGGAAAAAGAATAAAAGAATGTTACATTACAAAGGAGAATTGAGTGTCACAAACATACTAGTTCCAAGAGCACAAAACACAGGGATGTTCAGGGAAAAGAGACATATGTAAGAAAAGGACACTCGGGAAAAATCCTCCAGGGGCCAAAGGTGTCAAGATGCAGAGGTAAAATGCTACAAGGCTTGCATATAAGGCATGCTTCAGATGGTTTAGTTGAGAGCGACATGGAGCCAGCATTAGGCCAAAGACGCGGGTATGCAAATGCGATTAATAAGACACACAATGGTAATGTCCTTCTATGTAAGTTTAAGGAGCCCAAAGAAGGTAAGCTCGACATTTTTTCATATTTAGAGAGTCTGAAAAAACGTAAAAGGAGACTCCATTGGGGTACCTTTTTTGAAGGTAGTCTAGTTGGTTCAAAAAAGGGGTAAACTAGCACCGACAAGATGTCTATTCAAAACCATTTTAATGAGTGTGATAAGGACAAGATCCCTCGACCATTTTTTCATTTTTAAGGAGTCTGAAAAAAGCTTAACTATGGACTCCGTTAGGAATGTTCTTATGGACTAGTTTAACGAGTGTGAAAGAATAAGGTCACTCGACGATATTTTCAATTTTAGGGAGTCTGAAAAGAGCTTAATTATGGACTCTGTGGGGGTTCCTTTTTCATAAATTTAGTCCCTCAAGCCTAAAAAAGGGTTAAACTGATACTTGAGAGTGCTCTTCTAGAAAAATGAAGTTCCATAGAGTGTACCTTTGTTCGTATAGTTGACCATCCGGACCGAAAAAGGGGTAAACTACCGCCAGACAGACGTGACTTCAAATTTCAGTTTAACGAGTGTGAAAGGCCACAAGATCGCTCAACAATATTTTCATGTTTAGAGGGTCTGAAAAGGGATTAATAGAAGACCCGTTATATCTTTTGGGAGTCCTGAGGTTGAGGTCAAGAGCGAAAAGGAATCATGCAAATGAGGCTCAAACTCGTAATCAGGGAAAACTACAAGGACTCCCGAGCCTACAGTGATTAGAGACAGCATGGATACCATAATGCAACCAGGATATACCTAGGGCATCCATGTTCCGGTAGGCTCTACCACCAAGTAATGACACTTCTAAAGTAGCTATGATGGTTTTGTGTTGCAACCTGATGGGATCGATCCTATGGGAAAGGAAAAGGACAACGAGATACAAAAGTCAAGGTAGAAACCCAACCTACATTCTGAAGTTGATCCTCATTTTTTTTTTTTTCATGGACCGTCGAAAATTACCCAAAACTCCCAAAACTTGTCCCGAAACCTGATCAAATCCCTCCCATGCAACTCCTGAATCATGCTAAATGGTTTTTGGTTTAAAGAAAATGATAAGGGAGGCCAAAAAAGTGACAAAAAGAGGCCAAAAAGTCTATAAATAGAAGCTACCAGCTCATTATCACCATTGCTGATTTGGAAATTGAATCTGGAGCCAAAAGATCCCCTTTGTCAAAAGTAGTGATTCTGGGAGCTATAGTGGACGAAATGAACTTCTGTCTAGACCAAGTAAGTACAAACTCTCTTATCAGGCCTCTCTTCCTGCTATGTGTATATGGGAAGTATTGCTGCCACGATAGGGTGGTGGAAGGACTAATGAGTCCTTCGATGATGATTTCTTTGCCTGGATATCGCAACAGATCCTAGTTAACGAGGATTACCCATATGAAGGGATTGATTTTTCAAGGGATCCTGAGATACCTGTATCTCCTGGTGAGGAGCGAGGAGAGATGGGTAAGTCTCCATCATTGTTTGTTTTTTTTGTTAAACATATGTAATTTTTATGTTGTTTTTGTTATATATATCATTTTTTTTTATACCAGAGTATTTGACGGATATGTGTTCATTGTGTGAATATGTGGGACTAGTGTGACCCATTGACCATGCGAGGAATAGGCATCGTCCTTGGCCAGGGGCCTCACCTTCCGCCACAGGGGGACCAACAGTAGCAAGAGATCTTTCAGCTGGGGAGGCTGAGAGGGTATTAAGATGATTCGAGCGAAACTTTACTACGCTCACGTGCATGGTCCCAATGACAGAGATTGAGGAACTGCCACCATCTATGCAGCCTCATGTAGTCGGGGCACCACAAATGTGGGTCCGGTTGTTTCAGTGTTTAGCCAACGCTGTGGATCAGTATAATAGAGCCCTTAGGCCCTGACCTGAGTTAGACATTTCACATTCCATGAGAACTACTTGTATATATTTTTTGAGGGCATAAGCCCCGTGACTCATTAGTGGTCATATTTTTGAGGTGCTTGCATCCATCTGTGTACTCTAGTTACTTTATGATATTATATATGGATTTTTATGTCTTTTGTGTCTTATGGATCATGTGTGCAAAAAATGTATTTACATGTTTATGTGAATGCTCTTTCATATGTGTGCAAGATGACAATATAAAATTTGATTAGCTAGAGTATCTGTAACTTGGTTTAATCTCCTAGGAACATAAAAATATGTAATATAATCAAAGTTTCATTCTAAGAGACGTACCTTAAGGAATCGTCGGTGTAAAGTCAGATCATGAACCTGGTATACTCTGTTTAACTGAGACACAACTAGTTGAGTGTTGAGATAGACCTGGAGATGAGCATCATGAAGCAACTCAATAACTTCACTATGCTCGATGACATTGTTTGTGGTATCACCTAAGAATATACCTCCGGAAGATAATAACTAGCCTTGATGTGTAAAGATTACCCAAGCTGCGAAGGCAGGCCTCCGAGTCTGTCGACTAGCATCGTCTGCATACCTAATGAACACCTTGGAATCACTTGACATCTACCACAGTGATGAAAAATAACATTAACGACACGTCCATAACACTAAAAGAAACTAGAAAGTAATAGTACAAAGACTATACATATGTTACAAAAAGTTACCCACGGTGACCTACCTATCAGTAATACTTCTTGAGGTAGAGCCCATTTCTAGGCTCCACCAAATCATTCCCTTCAAATTCAACCAAATGATAAGCACCCTTTTTTAAAACCTCTTTTATGATGAAAGGTCCAAACCAGATGGGTTTGAATTTTCCTGCCCCCAGGGGGTCCTTATCTTGGTCATAGACCAAGACAAGGTCACCTTCATAGAAAATCCAAGGATGAACAGACCTATCATACTGACACTTGAACCTATGTTTGTGAGCCTCTTTGGCTAGGGCCGCATCACAACACTTCTCATTGAGCTACTCAAGGTATACTAACCGTTCTTCAAGTGGAGAAGTGTCTGGCAATAATTGTACTGCCAACTTTAGAGACGGGATCTGACAGTCGATAGGCAAGACTGCCTCTAACTCATAAATGAGTTGGAAAGGTGAGAAACCGATTTCAGTCTTAACAGATGTTCAGTAAGCCCATAATGTTGAGTATAACATCAAATGCCAATTTGACTTGGCTGAGTTGATCGTTCACTGTAGAATGGTCTTAAGAGTTTTGTTCATAGCTTCCACCTAACCATTTGCTTGGGGGTAGTAGGGTGATGAATGTTCCTACCATAACCCAAGTTTTGACGTTAACTCAACCATCATCTGGTTTTGAAAGTGACTGCCATGGTCAGTGAAAATCTCCCTTGGGACGTCGAACCTTGCTATTATCTAGTTGAATAAAAAGAGTGTTGCAGTCTCTCCATCATCTTTAAACATTGGCATAGCTTCAACCCACTTTGTGAAGTAGTCTACAACTACGATGATATAGTAGTGCCCCCTTACTGAAGGAGGGTTTCATGTAGTGTAGTCAATCCCCCACTTGGTGAAGGGACCAACTATGATGACAGGAAACATGGGAGCGAGATGTGCCCTCATCTTTCGAGAGACGATTTGGCACGGGTGGCACTTCTTGACAGATTCGATACAATCTTTGATAAGTTTAGGCCAGAAGTAACCTACTCGTAGAATCTTTTGGGTTATTTCCAACCTGGACAAATGACCACCACAGGCTCCAGTATGGCAATCGTTAAGCATGATAACGACTTCTTCGTGAGTGAGACATGGGCGGAGGATGTAGTCTACACCTCTCTGATACAGTGTACCATTCAATATGCGATAATTCTTAGCCTGATGGCATATGCATCGACGCTCATCATGAGAATCAGAAGTGGGGCACTTCAAAGTCTGGAGATAGATAAGTATATCTCTGTACCAGGGATCCAAAGAGGTGATAAAAAACATATCTCCTCTGATAGGCGACTCTTCGAGTACAAGATCACCTGACTCAACCGAAATTTCGAAAATAAGTTCTACAAAGACCAAGGACTTTTTGGATTTCGCTAAAATGAAATCTAAGTCAAAATCCTAGAGGATGACTATCCATCTACTGATCTTGCTTCCTATTACTCGTCATGTCAACATGTACTGAAATGGATTCATGACAACAATGACGGTGGTCTTGCGAAACATAACATAATGACGAAACCGTTGAACATCATGGACTACTGCCAACGCAAGTTTTTCAATATGAGAATAATTGAGTACCGATCCTACAAGGCCTCAGCTCAGGTGATAGATGACATATTCTAAGAACAAATCATCTTCCTGAACTAAGACCATGCCAATGGTTGAATCTGCTGCAGCCAGATATAATAAGAAATCCTTGTTATAGTTAGGTGGCCATAGCAGAGGGGCAGTTGTGAGTGCATGTTTCAATGCGGTGAAAGAGAGTTGAGCGGAATCATCCCAATAAAAAGGAATGTCTTTCTTAAGTAAGCGTATAAAGCCCTTGGTGATCTCGGCATAGTTAGCGATGAAGCGTCTTAAAAAATCCGCCTTGCCCCATAGAATCTGAAGTTAAAGGATTGTGCATGGGGGGGGGGCAACTAAATTATTGCCTCAACCTTGAGAGGATCAACCATGATCCCTATTGTTGACACTATGAAACCTAAAAAAACATCCTAATGTTACACAAAAGATGCACTTGTTTGGATTCAAGTGAATCTAGAAGTAGTGACAATGCTCAAAGATAAGTCGGAGGTGTGTGGGATGATCCATTCTCTTATAAGATCGAGATGCTAAATCATCTAAATAGGCCTCAACTATATGCTTGAGGTCATGGAAAGAAAAAGAAATGGCCCGTTCAAAGGTAGCTCCAACATTTTTGAGACCAAAAGGCATCTTACGATATGCGAATGTACCCCAAGGACAAATAAATGTCGTTTTGTGCTGGTCTTTGGGTTTGATTTGTATTTGATTATATCCTAAAAAATCATCCATGAAAGAGAAGGCCTCGCAACCCGCACATTCATCAATTATCTGGTCGATGAATGGTGTGGGAAAATTATCTTTGGGACATGCCTTGTTCAAATCACAGAAGTCTGTACATACACGAATTATGCCTTGTTTTTTATTGACCGGCACGGGGTTTGACACCCATTGGGTCAAATGGATATGATAGATAAAATAGGCTTTTAGAAGTTTCTCAACCTCAACCTTAATGGTTGTTTCTTTCTTGGGGTTAACTGGATGAAGCTTCTGCCGGACAGGCTTGGCATCTAGATAAGTTGTGATTTCATGTTCAACTATTTTTGGATTGATGCCTGGCATTTCCTCGTAAGACCAGGCAAAAACGTCGCAAAATTATTTAAAAAGATCTATGTAGATTTGAATATCTTCGGGGGAGAAATCAGCTCCGATGAAAACATTCTCCACGATGCCAGGGTTTCAGGAGATATTGATCGGTAAGTTTTCATTGATAGTTGGCATGTTACCCTCAGCATAAACCTCGTGTGTAGCTAATGGATTAATAGGACAAGACCTATCTCCCGTCATAGTCAAGGTGAATTCTCCAGCTTCGATTCTGCTTAACTCTGAGAGGAAGTATGATCGGTGATGAAGATCTTCCCAGGGTTTGTCTAGACTAGTCATTGTCTCAATTATAGCTTCATCAGAGGGAAAGACTAAGTCTAATGAATCGGTGTCAGTGAGAGAACCCTAAGCCCAAATAGGATCTAGAAGTGGATCGAACTCTTGTGTAGTAGTTGGATCAGTGTTGGCTGAAGCTTGCTGGACTAAAGAGTATGCTACTTCAACTGCGGACAAGGGCATGGACATGCCCGAGTTCCCTGTCCCATCCATCATGACCAATGGGGAAGGAAGTATCCATGGATCATCGAAGTAAGTCATGTGGAATGATGAAACTTGAAAAATCTCAACCTTATGGTGATAGGATATAAACTTGATATCGCCTTGAGGGGGTGGGTAATCAAAGGTACCCATCAAAGATGGGCACAAACCAACCCCTATGTTGACTACACCTAGTTAAGGATTATCAATCATCGAGACCGTGGATGCCCCCAATGAAGGGTCAGGTCTGGAGAAAGACAATTGATCGATGGTCATTATCTGGCCCTCGTGTGGAAACAACAAGACCTGGAAAAATCTAGCAACCATAGCTTGCATGTAATAAGTCCAACTCCTTCCTAACAAGAGGTTATAGTCAAGGGGCACATCGACTACCTCTACCTCGACACACACGGTCTTCCCTCCTAACTACACGGGGAAAGAGGGAATGATACCATGTGGTCAGAATGAATGACCGTCAAAAGAAGTGAGGAGAGTAGGTGACGTAGACAAAACGGGTTGGCCAATGGCCTTCCAACATGCCAACGACATAACGCATGTCGAGGCTCCCTCATCAACCATCATGCACAAGATATTCCATGTAAACATTTTCGTGGGATAAGACACTACTATTTGGAACGCTACATGGTAAGGCAGATGAGGTTTTAGGTTGGTTGTATCTAGCATGATTGTACTCGGATTACAAGTCTCGGTAGATCCTAAAGTGGTTAACAAGGCTTTCCTATGGGAAGGACAACTTTGGAGGACCTCCAAAGAGGACATCGCACAAGGGGTTTGTGATAAATCTTCCAACACAGAATAGTGTTGGGAGGCCCTTGTGTTTGGGTTGTGAGAAGCTTTCTTGAATGCGCCTTTGGGTATGCGTGTCATTGTTTCACCCAACATCTTCTCAATCTGTAGAGGAAGAGATGGGAGTTCAACTTCTTTTCCCTTCTCAAAAGTACTTGGTTTACTATAGTCATGTGCTCTAGTGGATATAAAAGAATCTCCCTTCACCATATATACATTCGTGGATGCGGGGTTGTTCGAAGATGGAGAGGGTCCTTGGTTGCCCCCTTCCATGCTTGCAGAGGCTTGGGTTAGATTTTTCCCATGTTGAAATCGATTGGTTAACACAACAGGTTGTTGCTGCATCACAAAATTTTGGGCTTCTGCAAGCCGAGGACATAGATGGGTCAGGTGGTCTTCCGTGCATAAGTTGCATGGATACCACACCTTCCGTTTCTTAGGGTTTTCCCTGCCAAAATTATAGGTAGGTTTTTTATCCCCCTTACCCTTGTTTCATTGTTTCTTCTTTCCTTCAGGCTGTTGGGTGGCCTTTGGATTATTCGATTGCACTGTGTGTACATCCGACGTTTTGGTAGGGGGAGCAACCAAAGCAGTGGTTTGGCTGGCCGCTGTGTGTTGTATAGACAATTGATACAACTGTTTCATCAATTGCTCAGTGGGATTTGTTTGTGCTGAACCAACAATACCATCGGCATGTGGTCCAGCTCTTTGTCTAGTGTTATCAAGTATTGAGCGTGGCGCATTTGGCAAGATCTCGTATAATAAACCGGACTGAGAATAGATTAGCTCAAGTTGTTGAGATCTCATGATGGCGTCTTCTTCAGAAAATACTCCCGAGGTCGCGACGTCTTTGGATAACAGTGGGACCAAAGACTTAAGGAACCACTCGAGAAGGAACGTCGGTGGGACTGGTACTATAATTAAACTCTTTCTGTGTCTCCATTCTCGGATGTGATAAGAGATATGGTCCGTTTTTTTTTGTGAGAAATTGGCCAGAAATTTCGTGCCAGTGTCGTATCTCACAGGTAACTGGAAATGGCTTAGGAAAGCCATCGCCAATTCACCGAAGGAAGAGTATCTTGAGCGATCGAGCTCAATGTACCATTTTTCTGCACTCCCAATGAGAGTACGTTGAAACAATCACAACTATACAGAGTTTTCTTTCAATGAGTTAGATGAGCACCAAGTATGGAAGGTAGTCACATGATCTCCTGGATCTTTGTTAGGCTTGGCCTCAAACTTTGGGATGTCTGAAGGAAACTTCGTCATCATAGGAGGCCAACACAGATCATGAAAGATAGGATCATTCAACAACCTTGTCAAGTCTGACAAATGCAAGGTTTCCAGGAAGGGTAGTTTGGGTTTTTGGTGATAACCTGGGAAAAAGGGGCCTGGAGTTTGACTGGCACCAGGTTGCCAGGAAAAGTTTGGCTACTGGCTGGGGTTCTGGTAAAAACCATGGCCATGGCCAGCGTATGGATTTTTCGTGTGAGGAGACATCATCGGTTGATTTCCAAAATAGGACATAGATGGTTGGGCATGCATTACATTCGAAGGACTTTGGGAAGGGTTGCCCCATGTCAGTCCCATGGGGATAGGCATAGTTCTTTGTCCGGGGTTCCATTTATTATGAAAATAATTACCCCAGATCGACATTCCTGATGAGGGAACTGATCCCTGCCAAGAATTCCAAGGCCCTGATGCAGAAGAAGTTCTTGGGTGTGCCCCCTGTGTAGGAATAGTACCTTGCATAGGAATAGGTTGTCCAAAACTGGGGTTGCCCCTAGTTGGAAAAGTAGCTGACGAGAAGGCGTTGTTACCAAACGCACCGAAAAAAGAAAATGGTGTCAAACTGATTGGCATATTATGCGAAGGTGGTCCTTGACTCCCTGCTCCAGGTAAACTATGGTTTGCAGGTGGCACGACGGATTGTTGATGCATGCCACCGAGTGAAGGGAATGAAGGAGGTATATGATCTCCCCCGTAAGGGAAATAATTAAAAAGAGCAGGAGTGTCCCCCATGTTTTTTTGTAGAGGAGCATTGGAGCTCCCTACCCCCAGACCTGAAGTTTG
Source organism: Picea sitchensis (assembly GCA_010110895.2). NCBI lineage: Eukaryota > Viridiplantae > Streptophyta > Pinopsida > Pinales > Pinaceae > Picea > Picea sitchensis. Next base: position 194,955 of record SNQJ01S0003945.1, on the reverse strand, counting down.
TGAAGTGGAGTAGGGAAGTATAGGACTTGTACCTGAACTAAGCATCCAGTATGAGAACGGAGGGCCTGTCGCACTTGGTGTGAAAGGGGTTGTGGCCGCCGCCAAAGATGAGATCGGACCACTGTGCGATGCAGAGGTGATGGAGACCATGGTGGCTCGGACCAGTGACGGTGGGTTAGGAGGTGGAAACTCTCCTGTGGTGAAAACCATAGTGGGAATTGAAGAATTCCCAGAAGGAGTAACAACATTTGTTTCCATTGCTACATGCGATAGTTTCTGGCACTTGTAAGGATGAATTGGTATGATGGTGGGTGCCGAAAGATCATTGGTGGAGGTTTCAACTAGACCAAAAGCTTTCGCTCCAAGGTATAAAATGGTCTATTCCTCTATATGGTTGGGCACAATTTCTTGTGACTCGGTTGTTACACATCAAAATTACTCAGCTGGATAAGTGTCGCATGTTCCTCTCAATTGTCGTAAGTGTCGCATCTCCCTTACAACTTTCGCAAGTGTCGCAAGTTGGTTACAAGTGTCGCAAACGATGTTCAGACATACTGCCATGTCAAACGACACTAAGGAGACACTTATAACATCTCATATGCTTGATTTGAAGAAGGAGAATTGGTTTACTGAAGTCAAACAACTCTTGACACCTGAAGGGAACCCTGAAACAAAGGTTTTGAGGAGGAGCGCTCCCCCATTTCATCCCTAGAAGCGCTGGCGCTCCCGTACAAGGCTTCAGGGAGCGTTATAACGCTCCCCAGCCCCCTTTGAAGGAGCGTTGCTCATCTTGAAAGTGTTGGCGCTCCCCTAAAGCTTACCAGGGAGCATTACAGTGCTCTGATGCCCCTTCTAAGGGAGCGCTGCCTAATCTGAGGCAGTAGTTGGCCCGTTGAGGAGAATAAGGGGAGGATCTTTCGAGATTAGGAGGAAGTTGTGTTCGAATTCTTGGTTTCATCAAGAGATCCCTGATCTAAGGAGAAGGTTCCCAACTTGTTATAAATATAACTCAAGAGGTTAAGCTCCTCTTAACCTATATAAACAGGCTCTATGATGGTGGAAAGGGGGGAAGAACTGAAGATATGAAACTTATGATCTTGGAGGAAACTCACAGTCAGCCGAAGGAGAGTGATCAGTGAAGTTGTTGTTATCCAGGTTGTGGATCTTTCAGGCAAGGGTTAGACGAAGAGGACTTGACGAAGATGTCACATTTGCATCTACGATTGTAAGTATTGTTGTCGTTAATCTCATCAATATGACACGCTTGGCCTGTTTCTTTTTAGTTTGTGTCTAATGTCACATGAACTTATCGTTTATTGATAGATCTGTTTTCAAGCTAATATCAATAGAGTAGGAAGTGGTCGTATCTTGCTTTGTCCACATAATTCAGCGAGGAGCAAAGGATTGAAGCACAACTCAGAGCGTGCAGGGACAAACGTCGATAAAAGGTACTTCTATCATCCTTCCTTCTCATGTGTTAGTTTAGATGGATTTGAAAGGAAGTCAGTGTCCATGTTAAGCATTTTCTGTCTAGAGTTAGGGTCAAGCTCTTAGAGGCAATCTACCTGTCCACAGGGAGATTTTCCTACAACAGAAACTGGTGACTCCACATACCCTGCCCGTACGTTCGGATCGGACTGTCGACTGTTCCCGCCCAGGGGCTAACTGCGAATTGGTAACCTTAGTGGCCATAATATTTAGGGTCTTACACAAGGTGACGTTGACGGGAAGTCTCACTGTACCTGGAGCAGACATTGGTCAAACTCACTCGGGCTCCTTGGAGGGTAAATCCACAATTACTGCGTGGAAGCTTGCACCAAGGTGTAAGTCTGTTAAGCAGATTTCCATTGTAACTGTTCCACCCTATCCCCGCCCCTTCTGGACTTGATCACGTGACATTGGATTTCATCACCAACTAGTACGGTCATCAAAAGAAGGTCCTGTTTTCTTGGTTGTGATTCTTAGATTTTTTTAGCGTGTGTTGTTTCTTTTCGTTAGTTGGCCATAGATTTATTTTGCCGACGCTTTTCCACCAACATCGACCCTCCACGCTGCTCGCGGAGGCTACAGGGACTTCCTCCAGAAAATATGGAAGGAAACACCCCTTTACCCCCTCATTCTATGGAAGAATCCCCTCAACAGAGCGAGGTTCATAATACCAAAACTTCCCAGGAAGAAGTTCCCATTCCTTTGGAGAATTTTCGAATCGTCTCAGAATCTCTGGAAGCTTATCGCATTCCGGAGGGATACGAACGACAGATCCTCCACCTGAATTCCATTGGAGAATTTGTTGTCATCAATCCTTATGACATTCCGGCCGGGTATTCCCAAAACCCTTTAGCCAATGACCCTTTTTGGACTATGGACATTGTTCGGAGTCCACCATGCTTGGTGCAAGATATTTATGGAACAGGGGAAGGTGTCGATGCACCGTTTTCCTACACTGTACCCCCAAATCATTTCACCGGTACTACCACTTTTACAGCCACACCAACCGTTGGTACGAGCATATCGTCCATTGGCCCAAGGCCTACTATTCCCCTCCAGATAGCCCATTCGATAATGGCCCCGCACATTTCGACCATCCCCGCCGGCAATGCGATAGTTAATCAAGCCCCGATTGGCACACCTATAACACCGATACCTACACTCCCTTTTGGATTCAGGGCATTAAACGCTTCCGCTACCACCACTGCCCAAACCACTACCCAAACTATACCGGGAAGTTCCATACCTATCCAACAACCCAGAGGGACTGGCCTTGGTGGTCCTAACCCGATCAGTGGCACTGGTCAGTCATTTACGTCTGGCTCTCAGATCCCGGGAACTCTACCTCAAACTGGGGGGCATCCTCTCTCTGGAGGACAAATTCCATTCGGAGGGAACCTTAATGATGGGGGGCATCCTCCCACCGGAGGAAAAATTCCATTCGGGGGGAACCCTCACCCCGGGGGGCACCCTCAATCCGGAGTACACCATTAACCACAAGGACAAAATGTGTCCACCGCACCCAATCCGTGGAGCGTCCCTTTTCAAGGAAACCCACATGCCTCCACAGGACAAAATATTCAGACTCCGCAACAACCCCCTTATGGACAAATGCCAAACCCACCCTATAATCCACAAAACCCATCCGGTTATCCTCCGCTCACAAATACTTCTCAAAACATTTCAAATCCTATGTACCTTGGCCAAAACCAACCTCACATGAGAGGGCCCACGAGTTATAATTATCCACATAACCCAGTATTGGGCCCCACTGGTGTCCCTCTGCCACACCAGCATTACCCACAGGTTAACCGAAAAATACCTTTTCTAGCCACCCAGGACCTTCCAGACTTGTCTCGGTTAACGAATGATCCCATTTATCATTCTCCGGTTTGGCCAACTATTTCAGCTAAACTTCCTTCTGATATCCCAAAATTCGACGGAAATCCCGGAGAAGACCCAAACAACCACGTGATGACCTTCCATTTGTGGTGTTCATACAACTCCCTCATGGACAATTCGATTCATTTGCGTCTTTTCCAACGAACACTTACGGGTTCCGTAGCGAAATGGTATATTGAATTACCACGCACATCTTTTCACGATTTCAACTCCCTTGCCATGTCCTTCCTCACACACTTCCAACTACCCATTCGGTATGAGACGGGTACTGAATTATTAACCTCTCTTCATCAGACAACTTCCATACATATCTCTGATCATATCCATGAATGGAGACGATGACGAAGGCTAATCAAAGTGGTCATTCCCGACCAATTGTTAGCAGAATGGTTCACAAAATCACTATTACCCCAGATTACTCGTGATGTTTCCATGGGTGGCGTAGTCACCGAGGAGGAAGCCATCGCCCAAGCTCAGTACTTAGACTTGGTCTATTCACAATCCGATACTCTATATGAGTTGATACCAAACGCTACATGTGCCACTAACGATCCATCCAAACCATCGACTGCTTAGCATGTGGATGGAGTTATTGGCTCCGTCAAAACTCAATCTACTACTCAGTCTACTGGAACAATCCAGCGGCCCGCTTCCACGGCCACTCCCAGTTCAACTACACCCTCTTCTACCCCACCTCAAACTCAGGTCTCTGATGTGAATGCGGTCCAGTCAACTCCTTCACAACAACTTGGGGGAAAGAAGAAAGCGAGAAACAAACCAAAGAAGAACAACAACAATGAGCAACCCAAGACCCAACCGCAAACCCCTGCTGCAGGAAAACAACCACAATGAAAACCGAAATTCCCATGTCTCATTTTTGGTGATGATCACTACACTCGAGACTGCCCACACCGCGATGAAGTGGCCAAACTTTTTAAAGGAAATTCGCAACCCGCTGTGCTCACGCAGCCTTTTCCGTAGCAACAATCTTTGGTTGCACAAACCCCCACGCCAGGGGGCAGTTCCAACCAACCCCATGATGAGGCCTCGACAAGTGCCCACATTTACATGTTTAATGAAGTTAATCTAACAACTCGCTCTGCGACATATGACACGCCAGTTAAACCTGATAAGACGAAAATCGCTAACGGTTCTGCGACAGACCCGTTACCACCCACCGTCAATCCTCCATCTGTTAGCCCTCCATCCGGGCCACTCCAGATCGAGAAACCCTCTTTTGACTCTATCCTACACCCTCCTAAGAGCACCATCCGAAAATCTACATTCAATCCTAATTCACGGGCTACCCAAAACTACAATATCGTAGAAGATTTGGCTCAAGCCCCGTGTGCCATGTCTGCCTTGGAAGTTCTACAACACTGTCCTAACCAACGTAGGACACTCTTAGCTACCATTGGCGCTTTCGATCCTGAGTCATCAAACTACATCACGTTTAATCTTGATGATCATCAACCACGACTCTCCCACCAGCTAGCTTTCCAAATCGATGTGATTGTCCACAATCAACAAATCCATCGAACTATCTCGGATGAGGGAGCCTCCACTTGTGTCATGTCTCTAGCCTGTTGGAAAGGCTTAAAATCACCTGCCCTTAACAAATCCGCTACCATGTTATGTGCCTTTGACGGACGAGGTTTTCATCCTCATGGATTATTGCAATCCTTAGCCGTTCAGTTGGGTGGAAAAACTGTTACTGTTGACGTCGAGGTGGTCGATGCCCCCCTCGATTACAACCTACTACTTGGAAGAAGTTGGTTCTACGCGATGAATGCCGTAGCCTCATCGATGTTTCGATGTGTACAATTCCCCCATCAAGGAAAAATTGTTACCATCGATCAACTTGATTTTTGCACACCTGATGCTCGCATCCCTGCTACCAACAACATTCCTTTTCTGGGAGACCACCCGGTTACATATGAAAGCATTGGTGTTGGCTTATTGAAAGATTCTAGCCTCATGGGTACCTTCCCTACACCACTTCCACCTACCACACATCATATTGTCGCTGTCAATATGATTTCGACTATGCCTTATCAATCCTTGGAATCATCATACCCTTGGGTTGTGCCTAGTCCTTTGGAATTCGATGTCCTCGGGGACACAATGCCACTGAGCCCAGCAGAGGCCACATACGTAGCTATTCAATCTGCTTCTCCCTCTTCAAACACTTCACATTCATTGGCACCTGATACTTATTCGGTGCCCTCATGGTTAGATTCCCTATCATCTGTCGTTGATTACATTTCCCAAATTTTTCCTTCGGACGAATCTATCATGGAAATGCTTAGCATTGATGATCTACCATGGGATGACAACCACCATCAATCCTCTTTTCTTCCACCTCTGGAATAAATTCAAGACATACGATCTGTCTTCCCCCCCAATGTTACCAAATCTCCGCAATCTCCTATCCTCACACAAGATTCTCTCTCTGAGGGGAACATGGGTAACATCTCTACTACGGTCACGATTGACATTTAAATCAAAGAAGGTGTCATGGAAAACATCAACCTTGGTTCTAATTGCACACCCGACGAAGTGGCTTCTTACACCGCTTTATTCAAATAATTCCGCGATGTCTTCGCATGGAGTTATGAGGAAATGCTAGGGATCGACCCTTCCATCATTGTACACGAAATCAAAACTTACCCTGACGCGAAACCGGTTCGGAAAAAGCTTCACCCGGTTCATCCCAAGAAAATCGCAGCTATAAAGGCCGAAGTTGAAAAACTTCTAAAATCTGGCTTTATCTATCCCGTCCCTTTAACCGAATGGGTCTCCAACCTTGTTCTGGTTGCTAAGAAACAAGGGACCATCCATGTTTGCGTTGACTATAGAGATCTCAACAAATCTTGTCCTAAGGACAACTACCCTACACCCTTCATCGATCAGATCATCGATAATTGCAGGGAGCGTAATCTTTTCTTTCATGGATGGATTTTTTGGATATAACCAGATTGAAATCTTGCCTACAGATCAACACAAGACAACCTTCATCTGCCCTTGGGGAACTTCCGCCTACCGAAAGCTACCTTTTGGCCTTAAAAATGCTGGAGCCACTTTCCAGCAAGCCATGTCATACGCCTTTCATGATATCAAACATATAGTAGAACCGTATCTCAACGATTTACCCGCACATTCGTTAAATCGATCCGATCACATTGATCATTTACGTGCAATTTTTCTGCGATGTAGGTTCTACCGTATTCGCCTAAACCCACACAAATGCATTTTCACTGTCGAATCCGGTCGACTCCTCGTTTTCATCGTCTCCAAAGATGGGATCAGGGTGGATCCCTTAAATATCAAGGCCATCTTAGCCTTACCTCCACCCAACAATTTAACCCAAATCCAAAGTTTGCAAGGCAAAGCAAACTTTCTTCGTCGTTTCATCTGCAATTATGCTGAGATCACTAAAGGATTTATGCGGTTACTGCAAAAGAACGTCCCTTTCATCTGGGATGATGTAGCTCAAAGGTCATTCGACACTCTCAAGCACGCTTTGACCCATGCACCTTTATTACATCCCCCTGAATACACAAAGGATTATATCCTTTACTTGGCCGCTTCTACTTCCACCATCGCAATGGTGTTAGTCCAAGAAGACTCCAACGGCGAAGAACATGTGATCTATTATCTGAGCAAGAGTTTATCTGGTCCCGAACTCAGATATTCACATGTTGAGAAACTGGCTCTGGCAACCATCATCGCTGTCCAAAGATTCCATCACTACATCTTATTACGCACCACCACGGTAATCGCAGACTCCAACCCCATGTACCACGTCTTGACACGTCAAGTACTTGGGGGCAAATATTCAAAATGGATCGTTATTCTTCAAGAATTCGAACTCGAATTTACAAAGGCTAAAGCCAAAAAATCCCTGGTGTTTGCCGAGCTTATCTGTGCTCTCCCTCGTGCCAATGAAAACATAGAACCTAGAGATTCTCTCCCCGATGAATCTCTCTTCCTCATCAGCACCTCTGATCCTTGGTACGGAGACATTCTCCTCTACCTTCAAACACAACGTTTTCATCCCAACATCTCTCGCGAAGAGCGTCGATGAATTCGTCACCACTCTCGCCGTTATATCATCCTCAGCGACACTTTGTATCGCCGTGGAATCGACACCATCCTTCGGCAATGTATGACTCATGAGGAGGTTGAACGCGTTTTGAACGATTGTCACCTTGGCGCCTGTGGCTGTCACCTTTCCAGTATGGCCACAGCCCAAAAAATCCTACATGCCGGCTACTTTTGGCCCTCAATTTTCAAAGATTGTATCGAGGTTGTCAAGAAATTCCCACCCTGCCAAATCTTTAACAAGAAGGCACGCACCCACCCTATGGCGCTGCACCCTATTATTTCCATCGGCCCCTTTGCCAAATGGGGCATCCATTTCATGCAGTGTAAGCCTACCTCAGCCGGGGGGCACGGTTACATCATCGTCGTCGTCGACTACTTCACCAAATGGGCTGAGGCTATGCCTACCTTCCTGAATGATGGCCGTACGACAGCTCTATTTCTCTTCAACCACATCATAACTCGTTTTGGTGTACCACGTGCCATTTTCACTGACCATGGTGCACACTTCAAAAACCAGATGATGAGCGAGTTACATGTCAAATTGGGTTTTCGCCATGAAAACTCATCCCCTTAATACCCTCAAGCAAACAGACAAGTTGAGGCCATCAACAAAGTCCTAAAAACCATGATCCAACGCATGGTAGGGGAAAACAAAACTTCGTGGCATCTACAACTGTTCTCCGCTCTCTGGGCTTATCCCACCTCTGTGAAAACTTCAACTAGATTTACTCCTTTCCATTTGGTCTATGGCATTGAATCCATCCTACCGATCGAGTGCGAAATTCCATCACTCAAACTAAAAGTAGAACTCCTGCCTCATACTTCTGCTGAAGAAGAACGATTTTTGTATCTATCCAAACTGGACGAAACACGTCGTGATGTTGCTCTTGCCAATGAGGCTCATCAAAAATGAATTAAAAGTCAATATGACAAATCCGTCCACCCTTGGATTTTCGTGGAAGGAGACTTAGTCCTTATTTACGACCAAGCTCACGATAAATTAGGGACAGGAAAGTTAGAACCCATGTGGCACGGTCCCTACATCGTAAAACATGTCCTACATAAAGGTGCCTACGAATTAGTTGATCATGAAGGAATTTCCCTAGGAGAGCCCCGAAACGGGCTTTACCTTAAGAAGTACTATGCCTAGATCGCCTAGCATTTGTACTTTGTACATTATTGTATTTAGTTTTGATGTGTATATTTCTTTCGCGTGCTCGAGTCTTTACCGTTTCCACTCATGACTGTGCTTGTGTTTTCATGCGTAGATGACATCTTCTTTTCCTATATTTTTTGGGTTCGCGGATGGCGCTAGACGACATATCCGGAACATTGCTTCAGCAGCTTGGGTTATTTACCAATTTGATCAGGTGGTGAGTTCAGGAGGCATTTGTTTAGGACCAACAACCAACAATATGGCAGAATATCATGCTGTCATTGGATTACTGACCCAAGCTTCCTCTCTAGTTATCTCTCGCATCATTATTTACTTAGATTCCCAACTGGTGGTTTTTCAACTCAACCGTATCTACGCTATCCGTAGTCCTATCCTGCTACGCCTACACTTGCAAGTTCGTCATCTCGAACGAATGTTCGATTACATCGAATATAGACACATTCTGAGAGAACTTAATTGTGTTTCAGATTCGTTAGCTAATTATATCATGGATCGGTATCTTGCCCACATATAAGATTCAAGAAAATAAAAACTGTACATTACATGTAAATTAAAACACACCACAGACATCATCATGTACAAATCATTGGCATCATAAAAACTCGAAACTGTATATATATATATATATATATATATGGCGTGACTGAAATGTTTGAATTACATCAAAAAGTGTGTAGAAGAGAAAAATATTGGGTCTGTTCACCCATACAACATCGCCTGACAAGGCATATAAAAACATGATCACGGGGAGACTCTAATCTCCCCGCACTGCGTTGTGTTGTGAGTAACATACTACTGCATGAACTATGCACCTCAACAGAGAATTAATATTCTTTGGGACTCCTACAGTGTGCCGCTGCAGATGTAAAGGCACATCCCCCCTTCGTAGAGGAGGGATACCCATCGTAAGGCCTTGGAGGTTCCTCTCAACCTCCCGAAGACCCACCACCGGTACCGCTAGATCTCCTGCAACTGGGGCGCCTCCACGACGCCCTGGTACCGGTATATCAACCGGGCGCACTGCTCCCTTGTCTGCATGTTAGAAACAAATGTTAAAACTCTTTTACATACCCCAAAAAAATATATATACATCAAAAACTTAAAAACAAAGGAACTAGACAAGGTATGGCTTAGTCTCTTACCTGACTCATCCCAGTCTTCCCCCGCAGGAAAAATCAAGTCCATACTCCCACGGAAGTCTACATCAACATAAGGGAAGTCCTCTATCCAGAGGTACTGTCGTCTCAACCAGGCAAAGAAATCACCAGTAAAGTGGAGCTCTGACTCCGAAACTAGCCTTGGGGACAGACTAGTCCACCTCTCCATCCGAGGTTCGTCCACTGGTCGTACTGCCAGTGCTATCTGAGGCTGCATCTAAGGGATGCGCTCCAGAAAAAATGAGACCAAAAATGAGCCATAGCCGAACTGCTTCTGACCATTCTTGCACCATGAGATCTGTTCCTTCACATTCCGAAGGAACGTTGCACTCCAATTGAACAGTGTTGGTTCCAAACACTGAACACCATAGGCCACCTGTTATCTCGACACCAGATGAGAACTAGTGCTGCTGGTCACGCTTGTGATAGCGAATAGTACAGACCGGAGGGGCAAATCCCGAATATCCTTGATAGGGATCCTGCCCCCTACCAACCTTGCTCCCGGGCTGCAGTGGTGCGCCATATACACATCCACTTCTTCAGGTAATGCCCTTTGCCCAGTAAAATATCTGGGGACCCCTCTTTTCGAGAGGTCGGTCAAAACGTACACATATTCCAACTCAATGGTTAGGAGTTGTGTGCCGATACGAAATCCCTGTTCCGCAACATCCCAAAGGCCAATCATATGCTCAAGTAATAACACCTCTCTCTTCATTTTTTGCAATTTGAAGAACTTGAGCAAGCCACAAGCTCGCAAAGAGGCCCGCATAAGAGGACTCCATAGAGCGGCTAAATCATCCATCTCATGTTTCATCTCTTTCCATTCAATCATGATTGCCGAAGATACCTACAAAACAAAAAATCAAGAATTTTGTTATTCCTCACGTTTTTGTAATTTCGGCGATTTTCAAAAGTATTTTAAAACATGAAACAAAATGCCCATGTCATCTAAAAGCAACCACTCACTCTTTTTAACCACCATGCCCTTTAACATTTGTCAAATAATGATAAAACGTTTTAAAAAATGTAAAAGGACTTTGGGGGCGGCGTGGGCAATTGGGGGGGATTTTTATGAGTTCTTTTACTAAAAATGATCGGTCTAATCGATTGCAAGGGTGTAGACATCCTAACAACCCTTCTCTAACACATTTTTGTAAAAGAATCCCTCTATTTTATTGATTTTTAAAAAGAGGCCGATTTGGTTCAAAGAGGGGCGACCTAAGGCTTTGTGTTTTAAATAAATAATGCCATGAAAATCAATTTGAAACCATGTAAATGAAATATCAAAGGATGAACACCTACCTGGTTTGAACGGTGAGCGAAATGATCGATCGTAGCTCCGGCAGCGAGAAAAACAAGATTTTCTTCAAAACGAGATTCTCCACTACTCCAAAAATCCTTGCAAATGAAATGGTAAATGAGTTTTCAAATCAACTGTTATTTATAAAATTTCATTTTTTATAGGATATGGTCATTTTTGGGTTTCTCTAATGATGTGATGGCTTCACTAAACTCTGGTTTGTAGTTTCTGGCATCGCAGGTTTCTTGGCAGTTCTAATGAATTATTCACCTTGTCGCATTTACGAGCATAGTCTTAGTTCGTTCTCGAGATCAACAATATGAGAACGTAACCGGGTAAACTTTTATCTCTTTTTCGGGCCCGTACGAATACAAACACACGAAAAAGGAACCCCCCTAGAGTCTCCTTTAAACCCTTTTCAGACTCTCTAAATATGAAAAGATTGTCGAGTGATCTAGCTTCCTTTCACACTCGTTAAAAGGTCAGAAAGGGCGTCTTTCGAGCGATAGTTTAACCCTTTTTCGGTCTCGTTAGACTACTGTACGAAAACGGAACTGATAGAGTTCTCTTTTAAGTGTTTTTCCAAACTCTATAATCTCGAAAAACCTTCTAGTTTCTATCCTTGGACTCATTAAAGAACACATCGATAGGCCCATATGGGAACGAACCCTTACTTCTTCTGGTTCGTTAAACAAAGGAAGAGGAACTTACCGAAGGTGAGTTATATCGAGCACGTGTTATCCTCCTTGAGCTCATTAAATAAAAAAGAGGTACTCATCTATCTAGATGGGGGAAAAAAATGAAAGGAGCAAGCCAAGCAGTCTCTTGAGAACATCGTCCAACACTTCTTAGAGTCGCCCTTGAACAAGACACTTTGTCATTTGCATATATCATAATCCGCTGAACCTCTGCACTGAGCCAATCCTCCAAGTTCCTTTCACTCCTTTGGGTCACCCGACGTAAGTCACCGTATCCATTGCATAGTTTTGGTCCCTGTCATGTTTTGTTGTTGTGCCTCGGTGTTCAAGGGAAGTATCCGCCTCAAGAGTCAGCCATCCCAAGTATCTTGCCTCAAAACCTGTGTCAGTCCATGTCCATTTGATCTACCAAACATATCTCTATGTCTGTTTCATGTCATTGATGGGGGATACATCAAGGCCCTCTTACGAAGAGTCTATTCCTATCGACTCCAACACATTATCCGGGAATCAGACTTAGAAACCAGTTAGTACTTTGGGACCTGCATGCCTCAATGGCAGGCCTCCTCACATTCGACAACTGGTTTACATCATTGATCGCTGATTGAATGATTCCACGGGTGTTCGACTTCAACTCATCTATTCACATTCGCTGGAATGTACTAGGGTACCTTGGGAATCATTGACATTAATGGTGATCTCCCTCTCACTTATTAACGGTTCACACCAGTGACCGATAATCAAGTGGTTTCTGCCATGTTCGACATCAGGACATCTATTCACATGTTCAGAATCGTACCACATCGGGTTCGGTAAGAAGACCCTGGGTTGAGCCATCACCTTGATATATACTTTGCTCAGGTTGCGAAGAAGTTTTCTCTTGGACAATGATACATATACTGTTACATAGATCCACTTTGTATTGGTCGTGGCTATGTCTTGTCATCTCGTAGATCCACTGTGTATTCTTTGTGGCTACAATCAGTCTGAGTCATCAGAGTATAGATCCACATTGTATCTTTTGTGGCTATACCTTTTTATCAATGCAATTATGGATCCGCAGTGTATTTTATGGCGGCCATATCCTGTTAAGTCTTGATCACCCAAGCATAGGTATGCCTGCCTTCGGTTTTGAAATATGTCATGATACTTGTTGGATGTTTGTGTGCAGCTTCTGTCAGGTTCTCCGAGTCTATACCCTTTCTTGGACATCTACAAATTATTTCAGTTATCAGTTGGCATATTCTAACTTCATACTTTGGGGGGCATTCTGTTACACATCAAAATTACTCAGCTGGATAAGTGTCGCATGTTCCTCTCAATTGTCCTAAGTGTCGCATCTCTCTTACAACTTTCGCAAGTGTCTCAAGTTGGTTACAAGTGTCGCAAATGATGTTCAAACATACTACCATGTCAAACGACACTAAGGAGACACTTATAACATCTCATATGCTTGATTTG